>JANKOD010034767.1:0-15040 GCA_026284645.1 Erythroxylum acuminatum | reverse complement strand
ATGTAGAGGGTCTTTTTATCTTTCCATGGAGGTATGATATGTCCTGTTCGGAGTTAGGAGTAAGAAGTTATGAGGGTCGGAAGTTGGCTGGTTACTATTCATTTGGTCAAAAAGTACTATTCATTTGGTCTTTCTTTAGGCAATCTTTGCAACAACTCATGACCTCCTTAATGAAGAATTTTTTTTTTAACATCCTGCTAGAACGTTATAGAGTTTCTATTTATGTTTCGAGAGGCACTAAACGGACGAAATTTCGGATTTCAAGGTGAAAAGTTTCAAATAAGCAAAGTTGGTTTTAAATAAATATCTAACACCCTTTTTCTCATTTTCTCTTATAACTTTCTCGTTTGGCCTCCGATTCACTCGATTTTTGAAACATTGGTTTTCTCAACAAGTTTTCTACCCTCTCTTGCAAAAATGTAGAATTTTCAGATGAAGTTGAATCTTATCGAAAATTTGCCCTCAAGTTCGTTTGAACCATTTGTTTGCTTTGACTTGGTTAAATTGTGTTTAGATATATTCGCTTTGCTTCCGCCTTATGCCTTTCGGTTCAATTCGCTTTTGCTTCCGCTTTCGTTTTGTTTCCGTACTTTGTTATCTGATTCGATTCGTTTCGGTTCATTTCGCTTTCGGTTCCGAGCCTTCGATTTGCTTTTATTTCTGTTCTTTCGTTTCGTTTTCCGGTTGGAATCCGAATCATGTATAAGTATGAAGGTTTCAGATTAAGTAGTTGGGTTTCGGATTCGGGATCCAACAAATTATATCTTTAATTATAAAAAAACTAATGCAATCACATGAAAAATAAGTAATTCCAAAAACAAAGATTAAAGATAACAAACCTATAGTGCAGAAAAAAAGGATAGCTAATTGTTATAATCAAGATCATCAATAGTTTGCACAACTTCATCTACATATAGAAATATTATCATGTAAATCATATCTAGTACTGTAATAATTGCATTAAATAAATACTAAGAACATAATAATAATTAATTAACAATTAAATATACTTTTATAATCGAATATTTTATCAAAATATTTTTCAATTGAATGACTGATCACCTCTACATTAGTACATGTGGTTGTATTAATATAAAAGAAAAAATAGAAGATAATATAATATTGTTAACCAAAGAGTTTATCCTTAATATCTTATCATCTAACTAACTTTGGGCACTCATAAAGGCTTCCACAATAATAGGATAAAGTCAAGCACAATGAAGACCAATAATCAGATCGCTAGTACTAAAATGAGACACTGACATAACAGTGGATTATGGAATTGCTAATAGGTCTTATGCAATTACTTGCATGATTTAAAACTTATTTCCATATTTCTTCCATCATTGCAATACATCGAACTTTATACCTTCAACTTTAGTCGCATAATCTGTCGTCAAATATTGGTCCAACTCCATCATACTGTAAAAAGTCCTAGCCCTTTTTTCCTTTCATGAATTGTATAAATGAGAGTATCAAACTGCTCTTTAAAAATGATCCTGAACATGAACCTGAAAACGAAGCTTAACTACCTAAACTACTGTGACCTTGAATTTTGTCTCATCTAAGTAAGTAAGTAAATAAATAAATAAATAATTATTTATTTATTAACCTCCTTTGTCTTATATCTCGGGTCTAACACAAAAAATGACTATCACAATATGTGCAACCATATATTAGTAAGAATTGAGCTTCTCTATCTTCTACTCTGCCATAAACCTGATCACCTCATTTGAAACAAACATCCAATTAGATAAAGCTTTCTTAATCCATATATATTGATAAAGCAAATATATGAAGTTAGATATTTTATTATCGAGAATAATTCAGTAGTAGTATAAAATATTTCTAACTTTACACAAAGTTCTTTAGCCAATTCTCATAACTTTTTTATAGGTAGGAAAGCACATAAAGAATCTCTTTTTCTTAGATTGGTAAACACCATAACATGTAGAATTGTTGGCTCTAACATCTTGAATGTTAAGTTCCATCTGGTAGGAAAGTCCATTACTAACTTCTTTATCCTTGGAATGTATAGTTTTATGTAGTATCTTCAAAAATTTTAACTCTTTTAGGTGTTGCACTCCAATATACTACACTATCCCAAAAACGAAACTACTGCTTCTTTTATCATCTCCAATCCATCTTTCATAAATCAAATTGATAATATACGTAAAACAACGCATATGGAACAACCTCCGACTAACCAATAAGCTCTAAATTTGTAACTTATTCTTCATCTTTTCAATCATCACATCATTCCTGCTACAATTATTGAACGTTATGGTAGATAACTTGGTGTCAATATTCCAATCTATTAAACGCTCGACCAATATGATTGCTTACCTTTTACTTGTATATGGTGCTGACATATAAATGAACCTACCATTTACAAATATGAACAAATATCAATCATATCATAATTAAAAATTAAATGTAACAATATTGAAGAATATAATTTACCTCAGTAGTTTACTCTGTAGAGTTTAATCATTGCCAATATAATATGATTTTATTGCCATATAACCGATTATTAATTATCCACATATTCAATACTCAACAATATTTTTAAAATTTCGTTATTTTAATCCCCGTATATCTTTATAATATCTTTCTTCAAGGTATTCTGAGTTAGGATCTTAAAGGTCGGTTGTAGTGTGGTAAGCAACATCCTAAATCTTTCGCTATCAACTATAGAGGGTAGATGTTTATTACTAATAACCATAATAGCTATCAAAAACCTTGATGTGTTGTTATCATAAGTTGTAATTTTCATTTCATTATTCCTTCTCATAGGGTCAAAAATTTTTGACCTCCTGACACAATCTTCATTCTATTTCACAAATCCAAATGTCTCTTTAAATGAGATGTTTCAACTCTTGAACTGCCGACCAACATCTTATGACAGTATTTACATTCGGTCTTCTCTACTCTGTCCATTGATCTAGTCTTGTTAAAGTGATCCCAAACATCACTTTTTAATGTACCTAGAATTTTACCTTCACTTAGTATTAGATTAGAAGTATCCACTTATATACTCTCTCGTATCAGATTAGAACTCTCTACCAGAAGAATATGCTTATCCATCTGAAATAAACAACATATATGACTATATAAGTTATTCATAAACATTTACATGTATACATATACTTTAATGGCAATTTAATAACTACATATATGAGGGAGATCAAACAATTAAAAGAACACTACAAAGAGCAACGTAAAGTCTATCAATGAATTACATGATCTGTTACACGACCGTGTAACTGACCATATAAGTTGCTGTGATTGTGTGACACAATACATTGATGCATGTATGACTGCATAAGTCACTGTGAATGATATTTTAGTATATACAGGTTGTGCACGAGCATGTACATTGCCATATGTGTTTTTGTCTATCTATACAACATGTCAGTCACTGTGAATAAGATTTTATTATACACGAGCGTGCACACAGGCATATGTAATAGTATATTTTTGTGGACTTACATGGTCACATACAAGTAGTATAAATTTTTTGCAAACTCCCATAGTCATATACAAAGGTGTGTATGTGACTATGTAAGTCATTATAAACACAAGCAAAAAGTACAAGCAGAAAAATTGATTTAACTGATTCAATTGAATCAATCAACAATGATCAATGACAAGCATAAATTAATTCAATTCAGAGTCCATTGAAACTTGAAAGATGCATGAAGGACGAAGATGATACCTAATAGGTTGGGATATGACTTGGGAGGCGACACCTGGTGGAGATAAAGAAGAAGATGACCGTGACTAGTGGCAATTGTTCTGGGACTAGGTCTCGTGAAGATGACATCGGGGTGTCTCTCATAGATAGTAAAGATGAAGAAGAAGGAAGAGAGGAGAATGTATGTTTTATTTTTATCCTATAGTAAAATGACATCATTTTATACCTGTATGAGATTAAATTCACATCTATGTAAAACAACATCATTTTTCACTTATTATAAAATGATGTCATTTTACTCTACCAAACAGTTGAGCCTCGACCCTACCTCGAGCTCAGTTGTTAGAGTTTGAGCTTAGCCTGAGGCCCAATTTTTGGAAAAAGAGGCCTACGGTTCGACCCAAAGCTAGGTCAACCTTGGCTAGCTTGTTGACTTCAGGCCAGGCTCAGGCCAAACTGCCATCTTTAGCAAGGGATTTTGCTGTGGAAAAGAAGACTCGTTACTAAATCTATATCTATTTCATGGTAACAAATATTCATGTCAAATAACCATTGAAAATAGGTAGAGATTCTCTCCTCCTGTCTTTAACTTATCTCTATGCTTATGGTTGTACCTAACCATCTTGTCATCTCCAACTCATCCCACTTACTTTTCCATTCCTCATATTCATGTTCCCAGCTCCCTCTTTCCCCCTCCTTCCTGAATATAAGGCAACCCTATAAACTTAGGGGTGTTTTAGTTTTTAAGAAAATCTGGTAATTCTCGTCTTTCCTCTTTTAGCAATCTTTACTCTAGCCCATCCTCTACCATTGTACCTACACTTTCTTTAGACGATGAGCAACAACATTGTCAATCCACCAATTCTGACCTAGTTGATGAAAGGTCTTATCTACCCCTCCTTAAAGCTTACCCTGAATTACCTAAGTCACCAGATATCTCATCTAAACCATCTGCTTTAGCCTGTGAACTCCCATCTCAGAGTGCTTCAACCCACTGATGAATTAGAAGAGAGTGGTAGAGGAGACCAATAAAGGATCTTTAAAATACTACCCTCCTCAAACCATCCAGTACTACCGATAGTTGCAGTAGATGCAAACATCTAGAGAAAGATGGTAAAAATGTGGCTCTCTACTCTTATCAACTTTTTCATTGATAAAAGACCTATTTTTTCCTATCATTAGGCTATAAGCATTGACAAAATAGAAGGGGTTAAGTCTCAAGGATGTGCTCCTTTTAAAAGATAACATGGATTTATTCAAGTTCAACTTAAACACAGAGGTAAATAATATACTGGTATCTGGGCCCTAGCATGTTCAACACTCTTTAGTATTTCTCCAATCTTGGAGGATAGGAATAAGCTTGGACAAACTAAAATACAATAACATCCTTATATGGATCAACTCACATGAGGTACTACAGGAGTGTTGTCTACAAAAGGCCTTAGTACATTAGCCAGTTACCTTAGCAAATCGATACTCATAGATGCAAATACTACCTTTAGAAGTATAATAAGTTTCACAAGGATTTGTAAGTGTTAAGGTGAGGACAGACCTACCTGAAACCATTCCTATCATGCAATTAAGTGAAGATGGCAACCTCTTTGAGAATGTGGTTAAAGTGCATTATCATTGGAAACATTCCTTGAAGGTCCAAAAAATGCAATGGAAGCTAATGGGGAGAGCCTTTGCTATTAGTGAATATGAAGAGCTAATGTTTATAAAAAATAATGGCGATAATTTTAAGGTTCACTACAACAGTGAAACTACAATTATAGTAAACACATCCCTAGTGCATACTCTTGAAGATAGGGTTAATAATGTAATTGCGATGAACATACCCCATTGCACACTCCCATATAGGGTTGATTATGCAAACAAAAATACTATTGAGAGTATAGAACTGTCATATAAGGAGCACATAAATGTAGGCTGTAAAACTTTACTAGAATTTAACTCCACCCCATCAAATATAAGTGCCCTAGGCACTATATGATAGTGTAGGTAGTTGACACATAACTCCTTAAACCTTTCTCAATATTTATACATTGTTTCTCCGGTGAATTGTCTTATCTCACTTATCTCCTTTATGATATTAGTTGCTTGTGATGCAGAAAAGTACTTCCCCAAAAATAATTTTTTTAATCTCATTCCATGTTGTCACTGAGCCAGGGGAAGATAATATAGTCAATCCTTTGCTTTATCTTTTAATAAGAATGGAAAGACTCTAAGATTAATTTGTTCTTCTATCATCCCTTATGGCTTCATTCCAGAGCAGATAACATGAAATTTCTTTAGGTGTTTATATGGATCTTCATCTGCAATACCATGAAAAATTGAGAGTAAGTCAATCAAACCATATTTCAATTCAAAATCTACCTCAACATTTGGAAATCGTATGCATAAAGGTTATTGATTCAAATTTGGTGCCGCTAACTCCCTGAATGTTTTGGTGTTATGATTTGTCATCTTTTCTTCAACTTTTAAAAAATTAGAGTCTTCAACTTCTAGGGTTAGGTCTATCTCAACTATCATTTTTGGAGTTGAAGGACCACTTTCTTGCTTAGTCTGTTTCTTTAAATGACGTGTTATCTTCTCAAATTTTGGATTATATTCTAATTCACCTGGCATAGAAGAATGAGTCATATAAGACAAGAGGTTAGCAGTAAACTGTAAAATATTTCAAAGACTAAGATACTAAAATGATTTCCAAGCAACAATGCCAAATTTTGATCGAGTTGTTAAAGCCCTCAAAATTAATTTCGATTCTCTAACTTCTAATAGTTGTGGAACTAGGTTGAACCCAAGAGAACTAAAAACTATATTCTTAATTTCAATTAGTAAAATAAATTGAGGCATTTATGATTAATTAACTACTAAACTAAATTTAACAAGGAATCAAATTAAATCAACTGAAAATAAAATTGATAAATTCAGTAATACTTAAATCTTATTCAAAGAAAATATCTCATCTAATTGTAATATTGATCATTGGTCTAAAACGAATAATTTTCATAATTCAAGCAATTAGTCTGAAACATATTAGGATAGCCATAGTAAGTCTCAAAATTTCCTAAATTAATTGATTCAACCCAGCATTCAAATCAAAACTTACCATCAATTGACTATATATGATGACATTTCATATCAATTAAATGATAGCAATAAGCTTAGTAAAAAAGACTGGACCCTAAATTAAATCAACTTAATTTTCTTATTTATCATAAGTTAAATACGCAAATTCATAAATAACATATTTTACTTGTATTAATCCTTCATGAAAAATATGGATCACTGAAATCATGGATGGCTATAGAGTAATCAACATCAAATTAATTTGTCAGATTAATCAATATTAATTTTTAATGAAATATAAGAACATAAAACAAGAAATACTTAAACTAAAACATGAATATATTTTTAGAACAAAACTTAACAAGGTTACAACTAGAGTTTTGAATCCTCTTGAATTAAAAAATTTGGATTTAGCCACACATATATTTAGTTTTAACACCAAAAATAGAATAAAGATGAAAGATTGAAAGAAAACTCAATAGAATAAAGATGAAAGATTGAAAGAAAACTCAAAAGAGATGAAAAGAGAATGTTGGAGAGGTGAAAGACGTGTTTTCCTGCTCAAACCTTAGTCTCCTTCTATCTTGCAAAGATTGCTATCTAAAATAAATCCAAATCTCTACATAATAGGGATGTAAAGAAGTTTCCTAGTTGAGTCCCAACTCTTTAAATGAATCTGACATTAGACATGATCTCTCCTTATCCACTGCAATACTTTGTCCACTTTTTCCAAAATTTGTGATTTTGACCAATAATCACTTTGATACAATCTCCATTTTTCATCTCCTAAAAAAAACATTAATTATCCTATTTAAGCACCAAAATATATCCCAAAAAATATAATTCCAATTAACGTAATAAAATAACATCTTATCACTATGTATTCTTTTAAATATGCTCATACCAATCCAATGAATGGCCAAGAAAAGGAGTTCCTAATCGATATTAGAAGGAAATCGGGTAGAAAGAGTATGTCTAAAAGATCTAAGCTTAAGGGCTATATATTATAACAATTATCTCCCAGAAAGTGAGGGGGATCAGCAACCCCTCCAAACAACAAATGCTTAATGATTTTACCTTTGAAAATAAGTATACTTTATTAAGCATCTTGGAAACTAAGCATAACTAGGAAAATTTTGCAAATTGGAGCTTTTTGGGAAGTAATTAGCAATTGGTTTCAAACCATCAACACCACCATTTTAGTATAATAATTGTGCTTTTAATATAAGACTAATCGAGGCCAAGGTAATGTACTCCTCATATCAACGCATCCACTTGGAGGTCACATTCATTAAGGAAAGTATTAATATATATGCTTCTTTCATTTATAGATGTAAGTTTTCCTTTCAAAGGAATATTTTATAATGTAAATTGTAGGACATTTTCAACTCAATGAATGCCTCATGGTTGCTAATGGGAGGCTTCAACAATATTCTATATCCCTTGGAGATAGATAGAAATGTGTCCCCTAAGAGTTTTATAATGGACTTCCAGGAATGTAGAGCAAAAATTGTAGTTGATGATATAAAGTTTGAGGTTCCCTTATAACTGGGAGCATAAACAAAGTTTGAGATAGAAAATTCGTAAAAGGCTCAATATGGCTTTAGTAAATGGGCATTGGTTAGACAAATTTCCATAAAGCAAAGCCTTAGTACTCCAACCTTTCTTTTCTGACCACTCCCTCATCAAGGTGACAAACTTATTTAATAATGTAAAGAGATATTACCCCTTTAAATTCAGTAATTTCCTTACAGTTGAGGGCTTTCATGAGGCTATCATGAATGTTCTTTCTTATAATTTCTAGGGTTGAAAACTTTACATTTTTCTAAGGAAACTTGAGAAAATCAAAGATGAACTAAAGAGGTTAAAGATTAGAAAATGAGGCTCCAACACTTTATACCACATCACAAGCACAAAGATGGAACTCAATAAGATACAGGAGGAATTAGTGTATTGTCATAGGGATCGATCTCTTATTACTAGAGAGAAGGTTGCACTCAACAATTATATACAACTAATAATAACTCACAATTCTCTACAACAACAGAGGTGTAGTGTTTAACGGCTTAAGGATGGGGACAAAAACATAATTTTTTTTTTAAAACTCAATCCTAGTAAGAAAGAACACCAATAAGATTGATTCCATCCTTATTGATGAGGGTGCTCTAATTTGTGCTCATGAGAAGATGAAAGGGAAAGCCTCTTTAATCCTTCATCTATAACCAATTCTATAAAAGAAGGACATAAATCTCCTTTCTAGATCAGTAAATGCTCATTAGATTAAAAAAATAGTCTTCAAATGAGTCCCCTAAAGATCCATGGACCAGATGGTATGGGTGGCCACTTCTTCTAAAGAGCATGGCCATTTATTGTCCTTGTGATAGAAGTAGTGTAGAAATTCTTTGTTAAGGGAAGAATCCTCAAGGAAATAAACATAACTTTCCTATATCTTATTGCTAAAAGCCCTAACCGTAGAAGTTTCAGTAACTACAAACCTATCTTATATTACAACTTTTGTATAAAATCATTTCCAAAATTGTTACTTCTAGATTCAAAGAGAAAATAAAAGATATTATTAATGATTTTCAGAGGGCCTTCATTGAGGGAATACTAATTGGGGACAACATTCTAGTCGCTCAAGAGCTCCTGAATGGTATTTAGTATGAATGGGTCTAAGAACTATGCCAATAAAATTGATTTCTTAAAGGCCTTTGACTATGCTAGTTGGGATTTCATCTCTCATCTTTTGGAAGTGTTTGGCTTTCCTCAAAAGTTCAAATTATGGATAATGGCATGTATCTCTCTTTCAATGGTCTAATTAACAACGAACCCCTATCGCATCTTCCAAAGGCAAAGAAAATTAAGACAGGTTAACCCCCTTATCTCCTTTATACTATGTACGTAGTCCCTTACAAGATTGTTAAAATGGAACATTTTCTCTAATCTTGAATTTAAATTTTAATCAAAATGTAAGAAAATTGGCCTTATCTCTATTTTATTTGCAGATGATCTAATTTTATTTTCTAGAGCTTATGATGCTCCCATTAGTTCGTTAATGGACTCATTGCTACTGCTTAAGGAACTTTCAGGATTGCAACCAAATAAATCCAAGAGATATTTATTTTTAGTAGAGAATGGTAATTATAACATGGTAAGATTACAAACTCTTTTACGATTCCAAATCAAAGCATTTCCCTTTAACCAGTTGGGACTTCCTATTGCAATCCAAAGAATGAAATATAGTGAATGCTTGCCCCTTATTGGGAAGATTAAAAAAGGGATATCAAACTAGTGCAATTTATCTCTCTCAGTCATAGATAGGGTACAACTAATTAAAACTATCCTAAACCCCATACATGTATACTATTCCTCCCATTTCTTCCTATCCAAGGGGCTTACCAAATTCATTTAGGAACTCCTAAGAAGATTCTTATAGACATATGGGAAATAAGGTTAATTCCTATCTAGAGTGGGGTGTAAAGAGGTTTGTAAACCTTCAAAGAAGGTGGCTTAAGAATAACTATCCGGTATCATCAACCAAATCCTAATTAGAAATAGATTATGGAAACTTATCAGCAATCAAGAATCCCTATGGATCCAATGGATGCACTAGTACTTATAAAGGAAACTATTGAAGCTTAGGAATGAACTTAAACCTCAATTTAAATGCTTAATCAGCAATGGTGCCACTGCATCCCTCTTCTTTGACAATTGGCCTAGTATTGGTCTTATATCCAATCTTCAAATTCCCTTAACACAAGGTTTTTAATTAATTGCAAAGTGTTTGTATAGGTACGAGGTAATCAAAAAAATTAATTGCAAAGTGTTTGTATAGGTACGAGATAATCAGTGGCACATTATGCTTGGAGAATGTCTTAACCATTTCCCTAATTATAACCCAAATCTGAGATAGAGTCCTACATATCTCAGATTTATGAAGCTGGGAGGTTCACATCAGAAGCCTGACTGACAAATGCTCTATTGGCAATCCCTTCTCCTTTGGGCACGTAAGGTGCTAAAATATTGTGCAATAATGTCAGTTGATAGAGACAATTCATTCTGTAGGACTTTTTATAATCAAACTTGGAGACGTCCATCGAAAGAGGATTCCTCGTGATTGTCGCGCTATATTGACTATTGCCACTACTTTATCCTATCTTCCAAAAACAATCACTACAAAGTCTTTTTTTAAAGATAAATAAGATTAAAAGTTGTAAATGCTTAACATTAAATCAAGGTTCAACTTATGAAGTAAAAACAATAAAACCAAATAGAGCACAAACTAAAAACACTACATCAGAGAAGCCCTAAGAAACAACTCAAAATTGAGGAATAACTAGTGAAACACTACAGAGAGAAACAAGAATATAATTCAAAGGTTTCAATTAGACTACATGATTGGACCAATGAGAAGTATAAATTATTTTACAACTCTATTTTATATTATTTATATAGCATATTTGAGTTAAATTATTGTATTTTCATTAATTATTTAAGTTTAATTAATTTTATATTTTATTTTTAAAAAGAGTTTTAATTATGTTAAATATTTTCTTTTAGACTTGGTTGATTGAAGGAAAGTAATCTAAAAAGCCTCAGGCCATTAACCCAGAAGGAAGAACAAAAACAAGCCAGCATCCCACCAGAATAAGCAAATAACCAGTAGAAAAATTCCAGCAACAGCTCAGCAAAAAAATAAACAGCCTAAAACACAACAACCAAGAGAGAGCAAAACGCAGCAGTAAGAGGAGCAAAATGCAGTAGCATAAGAAAAGTGCAAAACGCAACAGTCAGAGGAAAAGAAAAAAAACATGCCAAAAGCAAAAATCATCCTCCCGACGCCTCTATCTCAAAAACCCAATATAAACCTGATGATATTTGCATCAAATCTCTTCAAAATGGAAGAGGTAGGAGCGAAATCAGGGAGATTTTAGCATCGTGCGACTCTTGGAGATTTTTTTGTGAGCCTATAAAAGCGATGGAGTAGCGAGGAAGAGAGCAACAAGCAATCCGCGCAAAGGTGGGATTTGAGAGAGGATTTTTCGTCTGTCAAAGGCAATTGAAGCAAGGAGCTAGCACGAGAAGGTGTAGGAGTGTTCAGAAAGCCACAAACGACTAAATTGAGTTAGTTTGTGACTGGTGGAGGAAGAAATTTCAGACCTTTAAATTGGTCCAAGATCTGTGAAGGCCAAAAAAATTGAATGAATTTTTAAAAATTTATCCCCTCTTCTTCGATTCAATTATGATTTTCTATGCTTATTTGATTCTAATTGTTAAATTTAATTTAAAGATACAGTTTAAATATTAAGATTATTAATTTTCTAAATTTATTGACTTATTATCGAATTAATTTAATACTTATACAGGTATTATGAGTTTAATTAAAGGGAAAAAAGGTATGCAAAGATTAGATTGTTTAAATTTCATTCATTTTTTATTAGTATTAGCTTTTAAGCAATCTAATCTTTCCTCCAACTCTAGTGGGTTCATTATACCTGTATAACTAAAACTCCTAATACTTGAGCTTTTAATTGTCTCCATGTTCACATTCCTATTCTTTTTATTTATACTATAAATCCTACGTCATCAAGTTTTTTATTTTGAGCTTTGGATTGTTTGATTACATTCAATGAGATCATCCAAAGCCAAAGATAAATCATGATTTGGATGATCTCATTACCATCACATTTTTTGGTGGCTATTCCGGAGAAAATATGATGGTTCTACTTCTATAGATGATATAAGGCATAGTTAATTCAAATAGAGTCCCGGTATGGACTACCATTCCACCTTTAACCCTGTAAACAAATCTGCTACAATATGATCGGTCCCTTCATTGGCTTTTCAAAATTTTTGGCTCGTGCATCATTTAGATGTCAATGATGCATTCCTTCAAGGATATTTAGAGGTGGGATTTCCGTATCAATCTCTTCCACCTACATATATAGACTCACATAAGCCCCTTGCTTAATATGTGTCAAAAGTTGTTTTTGTACTAAAAATATTCAAAGTGAATGCCATACCTTTTCACTTTAATAATTATCTATCATATGATCTTATATTTTATATTATAACAGGCAGAAAGAATGTGAATATAAGGAGGTTATTCATCGCTCAAAGAAAATGAAGGTATTCATTTGTTTTTTGTTGTTGTATAATTTAAATAATAATTTTTTATTAAATATAAAGATAGTGAGTACAAAATATTGTTGATTTTAATTATAATAAAGATTAAAGAGTAATTGTAAGTGGCAGTGTATCATTCAACAAATATGTAAAATTTTTCAAAATTAATTATCTCTAAAAAGGATAATGTTATTGGTTGATTTTGTTAATAGGCTATGCATCATACTTCAAAACAAAGATTTGTTATTTACTAGTAAGTTTGAAACTTCATTTATTTCTGTCATACTTATATTCAAGTTTCGCATTTATCTATCAACTACAAATATTAGCACTAATATTTATAGTTCCCTTAAATATGCAATTATGTTACATAGCTTTTGTGTTATAGCAGGCTTGAGAATACCACATTTTATTGACCCAAAAATGGTGTGGTATTCTACAATACCATACTGGTACATAATATCCAAATACTAGTATGATGGGCAATTTTTTAATTTTAAAAAAATTTAGGAATTATTTTATAATTTTTAAAAATTACCTAAAATAGTACTCAGTATTGATTAGTATCGATGCAATACTATATCGTATTGTGTTATTGTATTCATAATATTGTGTTATGGTTGCTGAAAAAGTACTACCTCATTTCTTTTAAATTAACTAGATTAATCGTAAATAATTTAACATTTTGAGTATATAATCCATTTTGAATTACTTTTAAATTATCAATTCTCATCTACTTAATTGAATAACTACATAATAGAATCATATTTATCACTGTAAATTAATCCTCACTTTTTAGAGATGGTAACTAATTCCACGTAAGAATTTCGAATTGGCAAATGCAAGTATATACCTTGGATTGTCGGTATAATCAATTATACGAGGACGTTGATCCACATGTTTTGCACACTCCTTGATAGTAATGACTTCTAGACGAGCAATAGCTCGTTAATTTATATAAATAGTAAGTTTAATTTAGAACGTTGAAGCACTTTTAAATGATTTATAAATAGCTTTTGACATTTATTTTCATATTTTAGTATTTCCCAATAGAATATAAAATTGACACTATGAACTAAGTACAAACTTGATTCACATATTTTCGAGTAGAATTGCAGCATTTTGGATGGACTTCGTAATAGCTTTATTCAACATATAACACGCTAGTAAATCATCACAAGAAGAAGAAGTGGGCTAGACATTTCTCACGCTTTTCGACAGACATCCCCATCAGATATAAATGGAATCAAGCTCTCAACCATGTAAAGAGAAAGAATTCTATATTCCAGAATCTACCGAAACGAGGTTCAGTACACAAATATATAGCTACCGACGACGGTTATCCAACAAAGAAGAAAAAGAAAACTAGCTAACATAAGCTGAGCTGGCAAACTAAAAAACTAGAATCGGAAAATAGAAAAATCAAAAAATCAAAAAAATAATCACAAAGGCGGGAAACCATAATGAGTGCCAACAGATTAATTAGTTTTATTACAAATTATCAATGGACAAAATTCCGTAGCAAATTAGTGATGAAAATTTAGTTCCACCGGTAAACTTATTGAGAAAAATGGTATATTACAATGGAACAAAAATTCATCGGTAAAGTTGGAAGGAATTTACTCGTGAAGCTTTGTCGATGAAGTAGTAAAATTGTTGTAAAAATATGTGACAATGTTTGGTGGTTAAAATAAATGATTGAGTTTACCGATGAAAATGATGGAACGAACTTATCATTCTGTCGGTAAATGCAAACGACATTGGTATTGTTGTTTAAATTAAAAGTAAAATGACATTGCTTTATTTTTAATAAACTTAAACACCCAAAGCCCCCCTGTCATTGTTGTTCAATTTTTTTCTTCTTCGGTCTCCCCTGCGCACTGTCTTCTTCGGTTCTTCCACATGCTCTTCTTTTTTCATTCTTCTACCAACTGCTTCCATTGTCTTGGGTTTTCTATCTCGAGGTTGTTGTCCACTTACTACTTTTGGGTTAATTTTTTTGTCTTTAATTTTTGTATGTGAACCATTGTATGTTGATGTCTTGGTATTATTGTGGATTGAGTTGCAAGGGTTTATTTGAGTTGTTAATGAGTCATTGTTTGTTGTTGTGCAATCATATTGGTGAATAATGGAAGAAGACAGTAG
>JANKOD010034096.1:0-15175 GCA_026284645.1 Erythroxylum acuminatum | reverse complement strand
AGGTGCTAGCAATCAAGGGCTCCCCATGTCGAGTCTACTGAAAATAATTGGGAACAAACCCTTTTCGCAAGAGATGCAAATGGACTTCATCAACCAAAAGGAAGCATTTGTGTTTGCACTTTCTAGATGGACATCTAATCTTTGATCCATCCATATAATCAAGTTGCGAAGATGCATAATGAATAAACGCATCAAACTCCCTTAACAAATTTAGGATTAATGAAACCATCAGCGGTTAGATGTCTATACATCCAAGATCTATCGCGAAAACTCATATCTGGAGGACTATTATTTGAAAACATCAGATCCAAAGTTATTCTGTTATGTTAGCCACATGTAACATAACATTTCAGATACGAAGTGTGAATAAACATCAGGTTGTCTCGTTCTAAATCTGAGCTAAACTCTTACAATATTTAAACTGAATATCTAACATATATGTTCGTTATCATATATGTCATAAAATAATCAATTCGTTTCACATATACAATTTCACGTAAACATATCAAATTATGTCCACCTACCAAGTAAAGAAAAATCCATTTTAAAGAGAATCCATCAAATTATGGCTGCACATACCAATAAAAGATTTCTCTTAACTTGCTAGGGAAAGTTCTTCCGCAAGCACATTGTTAAAGAGCAACAAAATAGTAACAAAAACATAACCATTAACCTCAATCGAAACGCAGAGAAATGCTTGTGAAGGATGTCACCGGGGAATATATATATGATGATAGAGCTACAATGACATCCAACAACAAAATCATTCATAGCTTAATTGGAAAGTGATATATATGAAAACAGTTTCCAATAAATATTATACTCAACGCGTGACATTTATTATAGTCAAATAATTCAACCATCATGTTATCTTATATAATTTCCATAATTATAAGTCTCCTCCAAAATTTGATCATAAGTTAAAACTAATTAGCTAATGTTTTTATTCAGATATCATCAACTACGATGATCCTATTGAAATTTCGGCAGCATTTTCTCTATAATATAGACATCCCCCTTATGAAATAAGGGTCCCCCTGTAATAAAAACACACTTCTATCTCAACCAGTAACCACAACGCAAATTGGGTCTCCATACTACATGTGTCGTGTCAAGTTTCACATCGTGCAAGACATATGAATAAAACATCCAAGAAGATGATATGGGAAGTTCATCCGCAAGCACATTGATAAAGAGCAAAAAACTATAACAAAAAACATAAGCACTGACTTCAATCGAATCGTAAAGAAATGTTCCTGAAATACGTCACCGTATAAGATGATGATAGAGCTACAATGGACAAGCACATTGGACAAGTATTGGTCAATGTATTTTTTGTTATTATCATGTGCTACTATTTTGGACCCTCATTGTAAATTGGCTTATCTTCACTTTTGCTAGTTTGTACTTTACAATAATTTAACTACATCTAATTTTACTACACAAGTGAAAAAGACCATACTTATTATGGTTGAGTGTTACAAAAGTAATGGAGAAGATAATGTCACTCAAAATGTTGAATCTTTAATGTTGAATCTTCTTCTAGTTTAAATGATATTAAACCAAGTAAGAGTTCTAAAAAATATGATTATAAAGAGTATTTCAAGTCAATGTTAAATCCCAAACTTAAGCAACTTGAATTAGATATTTATTTGAAAGAGCATTTTATAGACTTCTTAGCCTTAATTACCCTATTTAACTAAGTTTAATATCTTAATTGTTTGAAATTACGAATAATGCCATATTTAAGTGTGAATTGGGTTGAAATTTCTTTATTTTCATTTTGTTGTTTTAATTAACATATTTTCTCTATTAATTTTTTTGTTTGATATGTGTTTATAATGTATTTTCATATTATTATATGTTAATTAATTAATAAATATTATGTTTAATGATTCAAAGTGTATAGGGAAAAATATTTGGTAGAAATAACATGAAAAATAGAGTTGAAGTAGGAAGTGAAGCTTACAAAAGAAAACCAACTCTAGTCTACAGGATGAGATACGTGTTAATGCTAACACAATATAAAAGAGTGTCAAGAAATTAGTATTGGTATTAGGTGCTAGTTTATGAGCGAACAAAACTCTAAGAAAGCATAGCAAAACTAGCATTGGTGTTATAATGTGTAAGATGTTATTCCCGTTATGGACTCTAACAAAATAAAAGCTAGACTCAAAATTTTCAGCCTAAAGCCCCAATTCCTTCTTTTTTTTTTTAATCACAACCTAACATATACAATGCATCTTTGGTTATCTAAATCTCAAGTTTTAAAAATTATATGACCTTCCAAACACAAAGTCCTTCCTTAAAACACAAAACATATATCTTAAAACACAAATCATCCCTATTCATTAAATTCATATATCATGTAAGAAAAAGGAGAAGAGGTGGATTGCCCTATTATAATGTATCACATAAGATATTTGGAAGCTAATAAGCTTATGATTAGAAAGAAGAACTTTAAGGAGAATGAAGGACCAAAGGATAGTAGAATTAAGCCTTCAAAAGAGTCATCAAGTTGAAATACTTGAGTAAGGAGTGTAGCTAAAAAATTTACAAATAAGCGCTTGTTCAAAGATAACCTAAAGATTTAGATATTTTTATTTCATTTTAGTAGGTTTATGAATCTTTAACATTAATTTTTAGTATGTGTTTGCATGATTTAATTTTTATTGCATATGTAAGTTAAGAACAATTTTAATAGGTTATAAATTTAAGGGTGTTTTGATGGTCTTTCACTGGTAGATCGTGATACGTACTGTACATAATTTATACTGCTCATGATATAGCTGCATATGCATTAATTGTCAAAAGGAATATCAATTATCCTAATTTCATTACTTTTTCTTTTTTAAATTTTTCTTTATTCTTATGTTAAGTATATTTTGAAGAAGATATACAACTCAACTATAGATAAGGAAACAAATTTTGATATACTTACCAATTTTATCATAATTAACTTAAAAGGAAACACAATTATGGGATTTTTTTTACATTGAAAGAAAATTGATTGAAAAATTCATTGTAAATTTAATTATTTTGTTATTTTATTTGTTTGAACAATTACTCGTGAACATTGATGAACTTTTTAAACAAACATGTAAATGCTTTAACGTTAATTTAAATTTATTATTTTTCTTTTCTTTTAATAAAGATTATAAAAACAATTAAAACACATCTATATATATAAACCAATTACAAAACCTATAAATCAACATTTACATATAAGAATCAATTACAACATTTAAATATAACATTTAAATCAATTACAACATTTAAATATAAATCAACATTTGTAACAATAAACATTTAAATATAAATCAACGTTTGTATTTAAATATAAATACAAAAAACATTTAAATATAAAAACAAAAAAACTATACACTATCCACATGTATCGGAGAAAGAGGGGAGGGAGGAGAAGTGACTTACTTGTCGGAGACCACAACGACGACGAGGCGACAGGCGGTGACTCTACTCAGCGGCGACCGGCGGCGTTGGAGGAGGAAGAATGAAGAAGAAAGGTGAAGGATCGAGCAGCTGGGGCGGAAAGGAGAGAAGTTCGAGCAGCTGCGCGCGGGAGAGGAAGAAAGGAGAAGGAAAAGGAGGGTTTAATAATTTATCAAAACGACGTCGTTTTGGTTTTAATCAAGGGGCTGAATCTGACGTTTTTACCGACCGAAATGTATGTCGGTAAATATCCTCCACAAACACTCAGCGACGGAATATTGTACCATTGCAACACTTTTATTCCACAACCAAATTTACCGACGGCTATACATTTTCGGCCGGTAATTTCAACGATTTTAATACCGTCGGTAATATTCTGTCGCAATTCAACACTTTTCTTGTAGTGTCTCTATATCTCCTTTTTGTCCCAATTGAATAAGCGTGTCACTAACCCTCTTGGTTCAGCTCCCCACCCCAGCTTCTTGTTCCTTTTCCATTTATAGCACAAGCCTAGGTTTAGGGTTGTAGGGTTGTTACGACATCAACCTGCATGTGTAAGAATTAAGTGAATGCAATGGAGTAGTCATAGGGGTGACAAGTTTAGTCACCCCGTAAGGGCACTTGTCACTTTGGTAAGAGGTTAAGTCACCACCATGACTAACACAACGTTTCTTCCTTTTTATTTCTCTTTCCATGCAAAATTTCGTAACTTTCCCTTTAACCTTCATGCAAAATTCACAAAATAATCCAATTAACATGCATGCAATATTTACCATTTTCATTCAATTTATCTCTCATTTGGATCAACTTACAAGAATTTGTAACCAAAATTAAGAGATGAAGGTAATTAAAAGCAATAGAAACTAGACACTACAATTCCCCATGCTTAAACTATGCTTGTCCTTAAGCATATTAAAGAACACTATACTATAAAAGAACAAATAATGGAAACAACAATTTTCCTAAATAATAGTCAAAGATATCAACGATCATTTCAATAAACACATCCTAAGAAATTGAAACTCATAATACTCCATGAACAAGCTATTCTTCCCATATTTAGCCAAAATCAACAAGCACTTCAATTCACATAACCATCAACATGTGTGATAGACATGACTCTACTCTCCATCCTCTCAAGCATTCAAAGGTAGGGTATATTCACTCATCATTTATTTCATGTAAGGCATCTACCATAAGTTTGCTTACTAATCCAATCTCCACCACTCATATCAAACACAAACATCAATCTAAAGGTCTTTATTTCGGTTGTAATGGGGCCAAACTAAGGGTAGGAAAAAGAAAAATCGTATTTTAAAACAAAACACAAATTGAGAATTTAAAATAATACAAAACAATGAACCATAAAACACTCAATTCTTTCCTTTCACTTAACAAAATTAACACTCCCCATTTTTACTTCTCTCCTCTTCTTTTCATTTTTCTAGTCATCTTCTCTTCCTTTCTTTTATTTTCTATTTCTATGTCTTTTCTTTTCTTTTTCTCTTTTCTCTCTTATTTTTTTCTTCTTGATTTTCTCTCTTTTTTCTATATTTTTTTATTTAGAACAAGATCAAGTTTAGAAGAGAAAAAATGTAGAGGAGAGATACACATTAATACAACCCTACCCATTCCTAACTCAAAAGTCAACTATATGCTATAATTCCCCCACACTTGCTCAAACAGTTATTCCCTAAACCCAATCATACACATTCAAATGCTCAACTTGCCTTATGGTGGGTACAAGGAAGGGGATAAATAATAAGGTCAAGGCTCATAGTTTGGGTTTAAAGAAAGAAAAGTTTTCATATTAAACTCAAAGGGGGTTTACTAAAGGTCACATCATGGTGGCTATTTTAGGAAAAAGGGATAAGTCCTAATGTCCTTTTAATCGAATCCAAGTCAATCATCCTAAGCATGCAAGTATACTCATTCACTCATATTATGCATTTCTAATCTCAATTGAGTTCATTTAATAACCATGCATCTCTAACTACTAAATGGGAAAACAAACACACAATACACAAATAATGATTCTTTTATACTGCCCCCCCCCCTCCCAACTTGAACATCACACTATTTCTAATGTGATACAAAAAAGTAAAAGAGAAGTCTAAGACAAAAGATAAAAATTAAGACAATAAGGACAAGCATTTAAGCTAAAAGAAATTAAACTAACAAGCAATAAAGAAAGGCATAAAAATACGATACGAATGTTAGGGTGATCACTGTTTTGATCTAGTGCGGAACATGGTGTACTGTGTCAAGGAATGAAGAATAGTTGCAATGAAAATAGAAGGAAGAGACGGGAGAGTAAGCCTGTACACATAAAGAAAACAAACTAAGTTAAGTTTCACTAAGAAAATTAATAACAAACAGATAAATGAAAAACAAATAGAAATTAAATGGGTTGCTTCGTTAACGTCTTGCAGTTGGACGCTTCAATGCTCATGCTCAAGGTGGGTAGCTCAAAGCGATTGATTTCACCGTTTACTTCTTTTCATGTGGATCTGTCTCTAAGAATTTTCCAAACACTTTCTCAGCTGCATCCATTAGCAGTTGGCAGCATTCATCACTCTCCTTAACCCAATCCAGTTTCTTTCCCTCTTCTTTCTGCAAAGCAAAATCATAATATTTAGCATGAACCTGATCAACAAAAGAACAGTCTTCAAAAATAGTAGTTGTAGGAACAGGTTCAACATTAAAGATTAAAAATTCTACTGTTTCTCCCAAAACAGTCTTGCTCAGCTTTTTGTTCTTCACATCAATTAAGGTATTAGTAGTGGCCACAAAAGGCCTCCCTACGAGTATGGTGTGCTCCTTCCCTTGCTATTTACCTGCCCTATGTCTAAGACCACAAAGTCTACAGGAACAATCAATCCACTAACCTTCACCAACACATCTGCCATTATTCCTTTCGGATAACGGATTGACCTTTCAGCTAATTGTAGGCACATATTGGTTAGTCTTAACTATCCTATATCCAATTTCTCATAAACAGAATGAGGCATAATATTTATACTTGCTCCAAGATCAAGCATACCCTTAATCTCATCACCATTACCTATTGATAGTTGCACAATAAAACGTCCTGGATCTTTCAATGTGGGGGGGTAAATGCGACTGCAGAATTGCACTTGCTACTTTCAAAACTAGCACCTTTTTGTTAGGCTCAAAATTTTACTTCTTGGTGCTTAGTTTCTTGAAGAACTTGACATAAGTCGGAATGTTACTAATCACATCTGACAAGGGAAGAATAATATTAACCTTAGAAAGCATGCGATATAGATAGGAAAACTGCTCATCTTGTTTCGATTCCTTAAGGCAACTTGGATATGGAATTGGTTTTCGATAAGGATCTATTGCCTTGTACAGTTTTATCCTTCATTGTCCTTGGTGTAATGCTTAATTCATTCACCCTTCTGAATGTGACTTGAAGAGTTTCTCCCATTGCTTTTCTCATTTTGCTCATCTCCTTCTTTGGTGAGGCTTTCCTTTTCTTGATCATCAATGTCAGGCATCTCAGAAGGAAACTCAACATGATTGTCAATCAATCTACCACTTCTTAGAATGGTGATTGTTTAGGCTTGCTCGGGTTGACTAGGCAACCTTCCCCTTTTATTATTAGGCGTTTGAGTTGCAAGTTGCCCCACTTGAATCTCAATCCTCTTTATAGACGTCTCTAAGGAATCGAACCTCTTGTTGTTCATTTCTTGATTTTGAGTTATGACCTGAATAAACACATTCAGGCTTTCATCTTAGACTGAACCTTCGTCTAGTTCATCTTAGATTGAACCTTCGTCTGGTTCATCTTAGACTGAACCTTCGTCTGCTATAAGAACCTTCGTCTGCTTCATTTTAGACTGAACCTTCGTCTGGTTCATCTTAGACTGAACCTTCGTCTGCTCCATCTTAGACTGAACCTTCGTCTGCTCCATCTTAGACCGACCCTTCGTCTACTCCATCTTAGACTGAACCTTCATCTGCTCCATCTTAGACTGAACCTTCGTCTGCCTTCTTTTGCTCCATCTTAGATTGAACCTTCGTCTGGTCCATCTCAGACTGAACCTTCGTCTGATCCATCTCAGACTGAACCTTCGTCTGATCCATCTCAGACTGAACCTTCGTTTAAGACTGAACCTTCGTCTAATCCATCTTAGACTGAACCTTCGTCTGCTTCATCTTAGACTGAACCTTCTTTTGGTTCATCTTAGACTAAACCTTCTTCTGATCCATCTTAGGCCGAACCCCTTCGTCTGATTCATCTTAGACTGAATCCCTTCTTCTGATTCATCTTAGACTGAATCACTTCGTCCGATCCATCTACACTTTTCGAAATTCGAGATTTTGACCCTCTAGATTGAAAAATATCTCTTCATGTTCTTCACGAAAGTTGTATATCTAGAAGTTCTCTTTCAAATCGTCCAAGAATGACCTTAATCTGATATCTCTAGTGAAAGTTATGTCAATTGTCCCAAAACAGGTTCAGTATGTTTGAGGACATAAACATATTTGATGCTTTTGTCCATAACTTCATCATCCAACCTCCAAATGAGATGGTTCTTGTTTCTAAATAAACTAGAGATATAGAGCTACAAATTATCTGAAGAAATCAATTTTTAATTCAGTCTCTAAGACTATTAATTTCTGGATGGAATTTGAGTATAGTGTAATGTTTCTGTTTAATAACAGTCCGAAAATGTTTGGGCTATAACTTTCAGTTTTCTAAACAAAATTAAATGATTTTGGTGTCATTAGAAACTTAAAAAAATGGGGAACAAATTTTCTGAAGAAGTCAAATTGAAATTCTAATTTAATATTTCCCAAAATTTGTCCGAAAATACGGAGTAATGAAGATCACATTTTTTTTAACGTCGGATGTTGGGCTCCAGAAACGGGGTCCAACATACTTGAAGATAATGAATTTTGGTCCCAATGTCAAATTTTCATATGATTTTGAGAGCTTTTAGTGAGGGTTCTTCATTTGAATGATGGTGATGAGAAGGTAACAATGAGTTATTGTTTTGATGCCATAAATAGGGTAAAGGAAGCAATTAAGGTTAATCTAAAAAATAGGCCTTTTTTGTATGCACCTTCTCTTATAGTCGTCAATGAGAGATAAGAAAGACAACTTTTTTCCTATTTTTTTGCATCTGGGTCATTTTTGAATCCTAATGTCTATTTTAAACTATGTTTTACAAAGAAAGATGAAGTTAATAGTAGAATGCTATTAACTATTACAATAATTGTTGCTCATAAGATGATGCAAGATCTTCTAGGCTCACAAATAGAGATTTATAAGGATGCTTATGTTGATATTAAGATATGAATTGCTATTCACCAAACAAACAAACTTAATCTACGTGTGTATTTTTCATTTTTATTATTTGTTGAAAATTAATTGTTACTTTATTTAGTTTATAATGTTACTTTTGTTGTCTTACAACTTACAGTCGTTTGGTAGGATCAATCAAAAGTAGTTCTCCAGAATCGCAAAGGTTTGCAATTTAAATTCTAAGTCAATATGTGAGTACAATAAGGTGTGAAAAGAAAAGGAGTATATTTGAATTCATTTATTATAAGAAAAATAATAAATTAGAGCACAAATGATGAACACAACTTGGTCTTTGTTCATACAATTAAAGCTTCGGAAAATGTATTGTATTATCATTATTAAGTTGGATATAATTTCTTTTAATTTCTTAATAATTTAATTTTATTGCTTACTAAGACTCTTAATAGAACAAATATTATTTACATCTATTTTTTCTTGATCATATCGATTTTTTAGAGGATTGGGTTTATGAGAAATCAAGTTTGATAGATGAGAATAACTTGAAAGATAATCTTGGATGAAAAAATAGTTACATGCCATTTGGTGAAGTGATTTTAAATGATGGTGATGATGAGACTCCTCTCATTAATGAAAATTTTGTACCAAATAAAACTGTGGTCAATGCGATTTGAACGAGTGTTCGATTGAATGAACTTCTAGTTTTTTGTTTATTTTCTTTTTTTAATTTCACTTATCTTTGATGTACATGTTAGATTCAATATATGTAATATAATTGCAAATATTTTTATTTCAACTTTCATTTCTAGTTGGTTCTTCAGCACAAACTATTGTTGTGAATTGTAATGGTTAGTCATTAATATTTATTATTCTTTTAATTTGATATTTTAATATAATTATTATTTATTATATGATAAAATTATAACATTTTAAATACTTTATATTGTCATTAATTTTTTATTTGTATGAAGATTAAATATTCCTTTTTTTATATTAATTGTGGTTATCTATATTTGAAATATGTGAAAAGTATTATTAATAAAACAAATAGATTGTTTTTATTTTAAAATTTTTTATTATCATAATTTTTGGAAATAAGGTTGTTGGAAAATAATATATTAAACAATTCAATATATTGAAGGACTATTTTGCAATTTAAAAAATTCAAAGACAACAATATAAATTTTAAAAAATATTCAAAATAGTATTAAGTATTAATCGATACATGTACAATACCGTACCATAATCAAATCCAATATCAATGTCGGTACAGCATTAATAACATTGCTTAAAACAAAATATGGGAGTTTAGAAAAATCAATTAAAAAATTATTTTACACATTAATTTAAACTTTTATTTCATAATTTATAATGATAAATTAAAAAGGAAGATTTTTTAATCTTATAAAATTAAAAAATTATTTTATAATTTTAAAAAATGATCTAAAATAGGACCCAATATTTATTGGTGTCTATACCGTACTATACCAAAACTAAATCTGTTACCAAATAAGGTACAATATTTGTAACAGTCCGTATAAATTGAAAAACTCAACCATAAAAATCTTAAATCAACAAACTTTTCAATTAATTTTCAACTTTTTAATTCAATTTACCTAAAAAAAAAGATCAATTCATTAATTAATCGGTCGATTTTTGTAAATAAGTTTTTATAAATTGAATAAATAAATTTACTTTTATTTAACAATTTTTTTACGATTAAACTTCAGACAATAACAATCTCTTTCAATCTTATTCTAAATCAATTCTACGACGATCTCAACTTTTTAAATCTTAAATCTTTTATCTTTTCAGTTTAATTTTTGATCTGATTTTTTAAAACATTGCATAAAACAGTACTACCTTCGTCTTTTTAAATGTAAAGTAAACGGAAATAATATATTATTTTGTTGATAATATAAAGTGCTCGTATGTGAACCAGGAACTTCTATCTAGGGAAGAGTAGTATAGATCAACATAGATTTCATCAACAGAGTAAGTTCAAAGGTATTCTATTATTCTCAACCGTTGTATCAACCCCATAGCACAATCATGTTCATCAGACTGTCTAGACAAATGAACAAAATATCTGACGAGAACAACCAAGGGCATAACTCTTTATCCAACTGATTTTCTTGTATTTCAATTAAGTGCAAATATGTGAAAGTTGTTACCATCAGCAGAAAAGTTCCAGACCCAATACGATCCATGTTGCTAGTCATCCATCAAACTAAGCAATTTGACAGAAGAAAACCAACAAAAAGTGGGAATCGTGCAATCAAATGCACCTATTTGTTTCCATTTGCTTCCAACTCCATCTCACTAAGATTCAGAAGCAAGTCATTGGAGTGCAGAAAAACCTTGTTGGCTGAATTCGAAATAGTTTGTGAAATTTCTCTGGCAGCTTCAATTTTCCTTAAAGTGATGAATGCAGGATTCTTGGCAATTGCTTGACCAATCATCTCAGCACTCTTTGCCTCACCCTACAAACCAATAAGTAAGAAATAATTAGAGGGATAAGAGCACCGGGCAGTAATGAGAAAATTATTAGTTTTTTTGTGAAATAGTATCTAGTAGAAAGCAGTATATTTTGCTAGCAATTTATTGAAATTAAAAAAAAAATCCTTGCTTATTTTCTACTACTTTTTCTCTATGAACGTTATCAACCAAAAATCCTAGAAAATGCCAAGAAAACCTTCTAGAACAAATAAAGATTATGCATCTTAAATAGGATACACCATGGCATCTACAATAAATAT
Organism: Erythroxylum acuminatum; assembly: GCA_026284645.1. Lineage (NCBI taxonomy): Eukaryota > Viridiplantae > Streptophyta > Magnoliopsida > Malpighiales > Erythroxylaceae > Erythroxylum > Erythroxylum acuminatum. The sequence continues at coordinate 3,673 of JANKOD010034096.1, read as the reverse complement.
TTTCTTTCTGACCTGTGCTCTGATAACAGTACTCCTTTTGTCTTGTTCAGCTTTCTCCACAAGAAATTTAGCCCTTTCAGCGTCCTGTGCAGCTACCTGTTTCGCTTCAATTGCAACAGTAAATTCTTTCCCAAAAGTCAGGCTGGTAATTGATACATCATCAAGTGAAATGTCAAATTTGGCAGCCCTTTCTGTCAAAATCTTTCTTATTTCTCTACTCACAGTCTGCAGGATACCCAAAGTTAATGCAATGCTGTGACAACTATAGAAAAGAATAAAGGAGCAATGTCATTACCAAATAGTTCTTCAAATAAATGCTTCCCAGTACTCAAGGATGCTAACTAAATCACAAACAGTTTTTTGGCAGGAATAACCTAACGAATTCTTACTTCTCTCTGTGTAATCAGTTGGCTGGCGTTGTACTGGGCAACCACCGCTTTTAATGTTTCATGAATGATAGAAGGCAAGACTCTTTCATTATAATTCTCTCCAAGATTGCGATATATTCTTGGTAATTGGTCTGTGACAGGACGAGTAAGAACCCGAAGCCCAATTTTTACCTACAAGAATGTGTATTAATATCTATAAATTCTAGATCTTAAGTATCAGAATGATGCAAACAGATAGATCAAGAGTTGTAAGAAGCACAAAAGTACATGCATCTATATAAACTCTCCTGGCGGATGGGTAATACCCGGAGTAGCTATTTATGAGGAGAACAGGGGATTCTAGAGGGTACTATTCTATTCGTCTTCTAAATCTTCGACACAAGAAAAGATGTGTAAGTCGCACAAAAGTACATGCATCTATCAGAAGCCTGGACAAACAATCCATAACTTACATGGTAATTGCAGCATACCTAACTATAAGCAACAAGAACTTAGTAAGATGCAAGAGAAAGAAAAAGAAATACACAATATACATACATAAACTTGTATGCACCAATCAGGTTTCCAAGTCCTTCATTCAGCTAACAAAACATCATCTATTCATGCATCATACATAAGGAGACAAATGAAAGTTCTAGCCAAGCCAAAGGAAGATATATATGCTAAAAGATCATTAATAGAACAATGATATGAAGCGGTTACAAATAAATGGATGTTCTAAGTAATTTCAAGAACAAATGGCACTACTAATCAATACAACATCTCATAGATGAAGCTTGTAGAACTGCTAATTCTTTTAACATTTTTAAGTGCATAATCAACCCTGCAAATCAGTTTTAGTAGCCCAGCAAAAGGTGTAGAGAAAAAGCATAGAGTGCATTACCGTTTGGAGGTCATGGCTTCCTGAAGTACTTTCTACCAGATGAGGCCTTGCACGGACATCATAGATTATTGGTCGTTCAAACCATGGAATCATAAGATGAGTCCCTTCAGGATAAACCTGCAAAGTTAACAAGAACAGTTTACTTTAAATGAAATTGGAAAACCATCCAAAGGAGCATCACACTTTGTTATTATCGTTGAGATTACTGATAAAATAAACCACAAAGTAACATACTCAGAAAAGCTCAACAACGACAACTTTGCTGTGTAGCAGTAAGTTCAATGAAACAAAATCAAAGAATATCCAAAATATTATAATAGCAAGAAGCTTGAAGTATTTGAATAAATTCAGAGAACATATATATAGAAAATCAAGTATTCTTATGGCAGTGTTGCAGCTATAAGAACATAGAATTATGCAGAATTCATGTGAAAAAACTTGGTTGATAATCCCAATCTTCTATTTCCACAACCTCTACCACTACCATTGCATTAATTTTATGGACTAACAACTGAAAAGAAAGTGGAATCACACTGCCTATGTTCAAATAAACTAACAAGGTAGTACTAGTTCTTCATGGATTAGTACTCTCTTGATCCTATCAAAGCGCCAATTGAACAACTACCATACATTAAGACTGCTATGGAAGATATTCTGCAGGCTCAAGAACTTCAAACTCAGAATACTGGTACGGGAATAAGATCTAAAACTGATCCTAAAGGCTGCACAATGTAAAAATATCAGGAAATCTGCAAACTATAGGGAACAACAAATTTGGAATAGGAAAGAGGTTCTTCATTTATGTCTACAAATCCATATATTGCAGGCAACCCAGATTTACTGTAGCCTCTGCATAGTGAAAAAAAAGTCAACAAGGAAAAAACTTAAAAAGAAAAAAAAATGTTCTTTCAAATCAGCTCATTGAAATGAAAAAATAAAAAAAGCATCAACCTCATCCTTCCCCAATAACCAACTCAATTACTATCACTTAATTTAGAATTTTTCTAGTCGGGGGACCCTTGGGATGGTTGAGTGTATTGTGGCATCATGAAAGTGGGACGTATTATTAGTAACACAGAAGATGCACATATATATGAAACATGAAGACACACACTGATACAGTTAACTAATCCAAAGTAAACTTCAGGGAAAAGATTCTGGGCTTAAATTATATCATCCAAAGAAGAAAATAGCATACCTAAAATTAAAATAAAACACAAACCTTGTCCTTGACACCAACGAGGCGGTTAAAAACTATGGCTCGATGCCCTCCCTCAACATTATAGAGACTATTTGAAGCTGCATACAAGCCAAGCGCACCAATAACCCCGGTCTTAATCAGAGCAGAAGCCGCACCACCACCAGGCATCTTAGGAACTTTGACATTTTTGAAATTCATCCTCGCAAAAATGTTGACCTGCAACAGTTCAAGTCTAATGTTTAAGGAGTGAAAATAAAAATCGCTACCTCGAAACAAGAGAGAAGAAGTAGTTGGCCGTGACGAACTGCCGTCTGGCTTGAGAGACAAAGAGAACTACGCAAGAGAGAAAAAGAGAAGCTCTCCACCTGTCGGCACCAAACCCCTAAACCCCAAAAATAATACAGATGATCTATCCTGCTGTTTTTAAGGGGTAATCATTCCTCAACGCTCGTTTGCTTTCTATTAAGAGGCTCTTACACTCCGTTTGGTTGCTGTCCCCGTTGCCGGGGACAGTGCACAGAACAGAAAATTCTTGTGACTTCCATCTGTTTGGTTAGCGACTCCGACGTTTTGTCACCTGACTTCGGTTTACAGAGTCAGATAAAAGGTGTCGCTCGCCAGACCCACGGACAAGAGACACTCTGACTCTGCCTCCGCCACATTAGGTCAGCCGTTGTCCAAAAAGCCCCTGCCTCTCTCTCGTCAGTGGTCTCTCCGCCGGCTCATCTGCGTCTCCCTCAACCATCGTCTCCCTCAACCGTGGATCTGTGCGTCTCCCTCAACCGTAGATCTGTCCGTTCTCGACCCACAACCCCATCAGTCCTCTGTCTTCGTCCCCAACTCCTCTGTCTTCGTCATTCCGAACTTCGACCACCGACATGGGTGACGCTCCTGACGCCGGCATGGACGCCGTCCAACGACGCCTCATGTTTGATGACGAGTTCTGTTTCTACTCTCTCTCTCTCTCTGTTCTTGCTCTGTAGTCTGTTTTATTTATATAAAGATGTAGTTTTTTGTTTTTTTTTTCTTATTCTGTCATTGCTTTGCTTCGACGTCTTTTTTGGTTCATCTGATTACTGATCTTTAATTTATTGTTCCATTTACGCAATTGGGTTTTTGAGATTCCTCTCGAAGTTTGTTTCTTTTTCAATTGTTCTTCCGTTTCGTGGTTTCTTTTCCATAGTGGAGCTTCCTTCTCGA
>JANKOD010033998.1:0-15191 GCA_026284645.1 Erythroxylum acuminatum | reverse complement strand
TTCATTTATCTTTAATATCTTATTTTAAAACAATGTAGTTTTTGTGACACCTATTGATATGTAGCTTTTCATTTTTCTAATTAAATATGATAAACATTTTCAATGAGGTTCAAATGATGATGAGGAGTCTTATGAAGTTCCAATGGAAGTCGAGGAATGTTCCTTAGAGTTTTTAGATCGAAATGATATTGCATTTGATGTTATAAATAATGTTGTATTGAATTCCCAGCAACGTTTGAATGATGATTTGAATGACTTAGAGACAAGCAGTAGTGAGAATGAATGTGATATTGTATTCGAAGAGTCCACTGACGACGATGATGAATAAATTCTTATTATGCAGTTTTTAGTGCTTAACCTTTTGCGTTTGGTCGAAATCCATTAGTGCTTAACCGTTTGCGTTAGAGGAACATAATCATATAACAAGCTCATTAGGGATGCGTAAAGATGAAGACATCCTGAAAATAATAGGCTTGGTACCTCTACACAGATTGTGGATACAAGCTTCTTACCTTCAAATTCCTTGAGCTAGACATACCTCTCGGTTACTTAAGTTGTTCCCTCCAACTTTGTCAATACACAGTAGCCTATCATCATTAACTTTAAATGACAACCCTAAGTTTTCCTTAAGTTTCATAGGCTGTTCCACTCTTAGATCCCAAGAAATGGCAAAATCAATGAGGTTTATCTGAACATCATAGGCTAGCTAATTAGCTCGAATTCTTGTTGATTTTGATCTTACACAATTGCCTTTTCATAAGCTAGCTAATTAGCTAGAATTCACTGAGTGAATAGGAGGTGGGCAACAGACAGCTACCATGTCAATATATAGATATGGCCATTTTTTGATGAGTTAGATGTTGCGACGACAAACTATTGGTTTTTGTTTTGTTGTCCTTGCATGACAGCATTGTGGACCTGGAATTTGCCATGAAATGTGGATGAGATATTAGCTAGTGCTGCCTTTTCTTGAGACCATATGCCTTTGCCACTTCTGCAACCATCTAAATATGACAGTTGCAGTTTCTTCTACAACTATCTGAATATGACAGTTACAGTTTCCAAATAATAAAGTTTCAAACTTGTGCTACTTTAGACATACTTTTATCATAAGAAACTCTGATGTTGTACGCAAGTTTGTTCATTAAGAGAGCTCACTCAGTTGCAACTCAATCTATAAAAGAAAAAAAAATCATAGAAAACTAATGATACAGGAAGACACCAATAATTACAATACTTAGAAGTAATTAAATCATGGTTAAGCTGTCATGGATGTCTCAATTCCAACCTTTCCTGCGTGTATATTGACTTTTGGCTCTTTAATTGCTGTGAATTTGCATATGAAGGAGGGGATAATTGAACTTGCATTCTCCGCTTGCTTGGAGGAGTTGAAAGCGGGATAGGAATACAATACACATTCTCTACTTGCTTTTGGGTTTGATTTATGAACAATTTGTTAATATGGGTGTTTCCTTTTGGGTTTGATTTATGAACAATTTGTTAATATGGGTCCTGTAAACTCATAGTGTAGATTTATGAACAATTTGTTATCAAAATACTTGAAATTTACATCTGCCTCATTACAGAATACTTGAAAATGCAATTTGTTATCAAAAGACTTGGAGATGCAATTTACATTTTCATATCAAAATCGATTTATGAAATTTACATCTGTAAATTTAAATCTGCACATTCTCTGCTTTTTTGTTATCAAATGGATAAGTTACAGAAAGTTTGTTTATTCACGTTTCTTCCCTGATAACCAAATTCGCATGCATGCATGCACACATTTACAACAATATAGCATTCTTTAAATATAGTTGATGAATATTACTTTGAAATCTAATGTCGATGTGAATGCAGGTGATTCACATGGGACCTGGTCTACCCAAGAAGAATAAGAAGGCTGCACCAAGCAGCTTAGTACCGACACAACTGCAATTGTGATACTGTCAACTTCTTAGAAGTATAGCTAATGAGCCATTTGCCCTTATACAACCAAAAAATCACACACCTGCACGTTGGACAATTGGACATTTTTCAAACAGTTGTGTTATCTAGGAGCTTGGCATTAGGGAAGCACCACAAGCTTAAAACAACACACTTGATGATCTTTCTAGTACTTCTAGTGATATCTCGACATATCCCAACAAATATAAAACACCTACGCCCACTCCTACTGTCAATACTCAAGCAGAGGATCTTAGCACTAAAGAAGCAGTGAATGGATAGACCTTCCAAACTGTGGAGTGAAGATGATAAAAAAGGAGTAAAAGTAAAGGCTCCACAGGTTCATCCTCTTAATGTTAATCATAACATGAAATGTGTGTGGAATAAACAACCCCTCTAAGCTTTTGGCTTTAAGGGACTTTGTTTTTCATGAAAAACCTCTATTGATTGCTCCTTTTGAAACCAAAATTAAATTAAAAAACCTATGCAAGCTACATTTCCTTGGTCCCCAATGGAATCTACTTTCTAATCACCAGTATCATGCTTTTAGTAGAATCATCCTTTGTTATAAAAAGGATGAACTCAAGGTAGAATTGTTGGATTCAAATGAGCAAGTTATGCATCTCCATCCCACTTTTTTTGCAAGAGAATGTTGGTATAAACATCTCCTTTATCTATGCAAGTAACTACTCATTTCATAGAAGAAGTCTTTGGAGCAATCTTAGAACATTCAGCAACTTTATTGCTACACCATGGTTGATTTGTTGTGATTTTAATTCCACCCTCTTCCCTTCAAAAGCCTAAGGCCATTATAATCTCAAGAACCATTCAAATGATCTCAAAGATTGTGCTTATGATATAAGCGTAATTAATTTCAAATTGATTGGCAATACCTTTACTTGGTCAAACAAACAGACCTCTTCTTGACATATAAGGAAAAAAAACTTGATCGTGGAGTGGTAAATGATACTTGGTTGAATGTATTTCCAAGTAGTTTTTCCAATTTCAAAGATCCATTATTTTTGGATCATTCTACCATTATAGTCAATAGCTTGTTTCAAAAAATTCTTCGTCGTTTTCCCTTCAAATTTAGCAATTATCTTGGGCATGATCTGGGCTTTCCCGAGGCTAACAGGAAGAGCTTTGAATTCCATTGTGTTGGCTCTAAAAACTTTTGTTGTGTCTAAAAGTTGAAATGTATCAAGCATGAGCTTAAACTCTTTAAGTCTGTACAAGGATCCATTATATTTACTATCCACTCGAGAATGTCAGATCTAGAAGTTATTCATTCAATGCTTGCCTTAAACCCTACTAATCAAAACCTTAAGGATAAGGAAAAGCTTGCAGTTATCAACCTACGAGTAACCACCATTCTTTGCTTCAACAAAGAGAAAAAGTAAACTGGCCTAAAGATGGTGATCAATGTACTAATTTTTTATTTAAATCTATCTTAGAAAGGAGAAATTTCAACAAAATCCACTCTATCAAATCCACAACAGGTTTACTATTCTTGAATTCTCAAAACATTCAAGTAGAAGCTACAAGTTACTTTACTTTTGTTCTTTGATCACCTAGCCATTCAACTGTCTCCCTCTCTGAGTTTCGTTCACTCAATTTGAATCAAGTTTCTCCTCTTGATTGAGATCTTCTAATTCAGCTTGTTGAAGACAATGAAATTGAAAGAGTAGTCTTTGGTACGGATGGTTCGAAGACACCTGGGCCTAATGGATTTAGTGGTCTCTTCTTCCAAAATTCATGGCATATCATAGGTGATTTTGTGAAGCAGGTAGTTTGAGAATTCTTCATGAACGGGATACTTCTTAAAGAAATCAATAAAATTTTTCTCTATTTGATCACTAAAGGTCTCAACCATTCAACATTTGGAGATTTTTGACTTATAGTATGCATTAATTTTCTATATAAGGTCATTTCTAAAATACTAGCTACAAGATTGAAAAGTTTTTTTTTTCCTTTGATTAGTGAGAACCAAAGGGCTTACATGAAGGATCACAATATTGGCGATAATATTCTTATTGTCCAAGAGATTCTCAAAGGTTACTCTGGATCCAATTATGCTCCCAGCTGCACAATGAAAATTAATTTTCCAAAAGCCTTTGATAACATTAGTTGGAAATTCGTATGGATTATGCTACAAGCCTTCAGTTTTCCAAGTATCTTCATCAATTGGTTAAAGTAATGTATTACCTTTACTTCCTTAGCCATGCTCATAAAGAGTAGTCCTACAAATTTTTTTTAAGGCAAGGGTCTTCGATAGGGGGATCCTCTACCCCCTTATATCTTCTTTCTATGTATGGAAATTCTTACCTCCATCATCAAACAGGAAGTACAACTTAAACTGAACTTTAGATATCACTCTAAATGTACGAAGATTGTTTTACTTAACCTTAGGTTCACTGACGATCTCCCTTTTTTTTATAGAGATAAGATGAGTTCTATCAACACTCTCATGAAGGCATTGGACTTTTTAAAATATATTTTGGGTTGCACCTCAATCTTAGTAAGAGTTGATTTATTTTTTCCAAATTTGCCTTAGATTTCCAACCTTTTATTGCATAAGCTATTGGTACGAACTCCATCAGCCCTCCAATTATGTATCAGGGACTTCCAGTGACTACCAAACATCTTAATTATCAGGAAAGCTTATCCCTTATTGAATGTATTCAGAGAAGAATCACATCATAGGTAAATAAAAAGCTATCCTATGCTAGTAAACTATAACTCATTCAATTTGTGCTAAATTCTTTGCATATATATTGGAGTTCCCATATTTTTCTTTCTTAAAGTATTGTTAAGAATATCAAAAGATTGCTCGATAATTTCTTGTGGTCCCATCCAAATGGCTCTTAAGGTGTAGGAAAGGTTAGATAGACTAATATATGCCTTCTTAAGAAAGAAGGAGGCCTGAACATCTCATCCATCAAAGTCATAAATCTGGTATTGATTCTCAAGCAACTATGGTGGATTTTGCTTTATAAACATTCATTGTGGATAAGATGGATACATTTTTTTTTGTTCAAGGTAGAATCATCTGGAAACTATGCAAAAGCTCCTCCCATTCTCATTTCCTCGACTGTTTGATTGCATTGAGAGATATGGTTAAAGACGATATCACAAGTAATCTAGGAAATGATCCAAATTTTATTGTCATACTCTACCACAAAGGTTATCTGATCCACTCCCTTAGCAATAAAATCAGCAAGGACCTTTTACGAAGAAGATGTCCCAAAGTAGATTGGAAAAGAATTGTTTGGAATAAGGCACTCAATCCTCAGCTATCTTTCAGCCTTTGCCTTTCTATCCAAAAAAAGCTAAATACTTCAGATAGACTCCTTTACACTCAAATCAACATAAATTGTCCTATGTGTTGACTTCATGCAGAAACTCGTGATCACCTCTTCTTCAGTTGCCTATTCAACATCAACAAATGGCAAAGGATTATGAGACTATATCGATGGAATCCCCAGGTTACACCATATCGGACATCATACATAATTTATTAGTTGGGACAGTTTGTTCACAACATCTTTATCATATCTTCATCCTTGTTTTGGGGACTTGTGTGTATACACTATGGCAAAAATGTAATCAAAGGAGATTTGCAAACCAATGCTCAACAAAAGAATCCATTCAATTAGATATAATCCGATAGGTTTGTGAACTACTGATCATCAAGAATCTCCATCAACAATGCATAATTGATATATTAATGTCTTTCAACATCTGAACACTTATGTGCTTGCTCCTTTTCTTACTGATTTATATGTTGTCATTTTTCCTTATACCTCGGTGTAAGGAGTGTAAAGGGTATACCCCTTAATCTTTTGTCTTTCCTATATTCTTTCCATTGTTTATCTATTAATCCCATTTTCCTTTTAAAAAAACTATTCATACCATTATAACACAATTAATTTGTTGAAAGTCCTTAAAATAATTTATAATTTAACATGTGTCAAAATTTTAATATTTTATCTTTAAATTGAGGAAGACTATAAAATTTTAAGCATAATTAGTATTTCTCATAAGATTATTTCATTGAATAAGCAAGGAAGCTGTATAACAAATCATAAAAGATAAAATTAATAGCATAAATAAATTTTTCTATAGAGTATTTTTTGCAAATTAAACAATTCATTAATTTGAAAACAATACTATATAAAAGAGGTAAACCATACAAAGAGCAATAAAACATGCCAAAAAACCCACCATTTTAGCCAGTCTGGACTAGAATACATAATGCCTTAAATGAACACTAATTAGGTAAAACACATAGAACCATTTTGCTAGCCTTTAACTTGATAACATCCCTACTTCCTTAGTCAAGTTATGAACATATGTCCTTTCCACTTATATTTTACATGTCACTTGTATTAGTTTACTTGTCATCATCTTGCTCTTCAATCTTATTTTCTATAATAACTTTTTTCTTTTGTTTCTTTGCAAGTTATGGTCCAGTTCAGATACTTCGATATTATAAACATTGTATGTTCTTATGATAGTTCTTCCTATCTTCTCTTTCCTCTTCAATCTTTCTTTGTGTTTACTTCTTTCTCCTCTTTGTGTAGGTTAATTCTATGGGAGATGCTTCAACGGACATTGCTTGAGTTCACTCTTATTCACTATGATGGAGCTGACTCTCCTTGTTTTTCTCTACACTTAGGCCCCGTTCAACCTAACAATATCATATATATGTTCTCCTTTCACACTTGCTAATGTGAACTGCATTACTAACTTTTGCGATAACTTGATTGATATAAGCTACATGCATACCCTTATGAACTTAGTTATTTGTTTGTTCCTCTCATTTAATTTAGTTTCCAAGCCACCATGAATTCCTTATTGCAATATTCTATGATTTGCTTTGCTATTAATTGTAAGAGGATATATTGGATGATGCTCTGTTATATATCCTCCTCCTTTATTTCCAGGCCCTAGAAATGGTTGGAAACATGTTTTGTTACTCTCCTTCTATAACCCGTTACATACAAAATCCCAAATATGTGATGTATACTAGAGTGTTGCCTCTTGTGATCCTCCCTCTTGCTTATAACCAATTAATGAATTCTAAGTATATAAGATTGGAATTTTGTAGTTGATATGAAGCCTCTATTTTTCCTCATTTATTTAAGGAAAAGTATTTTTTAAAAATAGGTACGCATTAGACTCCTAATATTGCTTGCACAATACACAGTATCTTGGGAAAATGTTGTAACTTAACCTATCTATAGTTAGCAATCTTTGCAAGAATACTAAAGAGGTTGTGAAGGAGACCTTAGGAATAAAGAATTTTTTTCCATATCACTATACTCCATCACATAATAACTATTATAGTCCTTTGTATCTACTAGTATGATTTTTTGTTGAACTCCCCATTTGGATTCCCTAGTAGATATATGTGTCCTTTCTCCCAGTATAAGGATAATAACTTAGTAGTACTTATACTAAACCTGAAGGGACATTGATCCATTGATTTTTTAAACCCATTTATTCACTTTTACATTCCTTAGAATATCTTGTAGATGGTTTAGTAATGAGGACTCTATTAAAGAGCCAATATTGCTCCAATTATTATAAAACATTGATGACTTTTCTCCACTTCTTATCACTAGACATAGTTTTTCAAAGTTCTCATTTTTTGAAGCTAAAACATAAAGTAAGAATGTGAGGGCCATAGTGTGATCTCCTATATGGTTTTTCCTATCAAGAAATAAATATGGATCCACCTAATCTTTAATGATTCTTTATTTTTAACTAATCTCTATAATCTTTTCTCTATCAGTATTTTGCTACTCAAATTGGTTTAGTTACCTCACTCGATTTTACCTTAGCATGATAAGTCCTATTATTTCTTCCCTTTTAAAGGAAATTCCTAATCAATCTCTCTAAGTACTTAATTAAATTTTTGGAAAAAATGTGATTCCTAACAATTATGTAGGGACTTCAGTACTAACTTTGTCAACTACGTTTTCCCTTTATAGGATAGATCCTTGCTGCACCAAACTCCTGGTCTTCTTTGCAGTTTCTCTACTAAGTGAAGATTCTATAAAATAAGTCTCCTTAAAGCCAGGGGAATACTAAGGTACATTATAGGTAACTTATGAGCTTTGTTGCATATTAAGTATGCCAGTTTATCTTTTAATGCTCGAGCACTTATCGATAGTAGTATTTGACTCTTCCCATGATTGATATCTAGCCTTAAAAGATCCTTAAATTTGTGAAAGAAGTTCATTAGGACCTTTAAAAAAATCTTATGAACCCTTGAAAACAATATCAAGTTATTTCCAACCGATAGATTAACTAGTTGTGGTCTCTAACTTTATAGCTTTGAGCTTGAATACATACTTTTATCTTCAAATCCTTGAATTTTCTTCTCTAAACCTCTATTAATTGCTTATTTAAATCCTTTAATTTTAGTGAGGTAGTTGTTAAATCGAAAAGGATTTTCCTCTATACTTCTTCTTAAAGATGGTGAATTTCAATTGGAGTATGATCTAAGGTCATGTAGTTGGAGAATATGGCCTTAATTTAGGGAAATCTACATTGTCAAGCTTGATTTACCAAATCTCTATCCAAATTTTTTGTTATCAATCATTTTTTAGTTTGATTATTAATCTAAGTGAAGAAGTTTCCTTTAAAGCTCAAATTTATGGTACCAAAGTTACCAGTGCACTTCTTGAATGCTCACTTTGGCTTCTTGTGTTGTTCTTATCCTATTAAGATTTTGAGGTAAATAAGGTAGTGTTAAAGTCCCCTAAAAGTATCTTTGGTTATATCACTTTAAGAGTCATATATAGCTTTGACAATGCTATTTGAGCCAATATAACTTATTACTATGATTTAACCATTATAGTGGTGATTATAGTTGGAGATTAAAGACTAGCCTTACTTTAAAAACCTAATTTTGTTTATAAAATCTAGCTTCATGTTAGTTTTTAATAGGTCAAAGATAGAAAATTGTCTAGTGTTCAAAAAAATCATAAAGTACCTATTACTTTTTGGGCCAATCAAGACCTTCTACATTTCATATAATGATTAACATTATTTTGGGCTATTTCTACTTACCAAGGCCTTTAGTTTTGCTTTCCTTCTTAATCTCCTTCGTGAGGTTCGAATGAATTTCATTTCATTATCTGAGGTGCTTCTAGTTTCTACCTTTGAATTGTTGCGCATGTTCCCACCTATTTACTCCTCACTATATCTTTTCTTTATGGGACTATAGCCTCAGCCATTGGTTAAGGGATCTAAAGTATTTATTGGCCTTGATTGAGCTTATATTTCAATTATACATGTATTGGTACTTTAGGGTTCCTTCTTTAAATTATTAGGCTTGTTCCCACTTATAAGCTCCCCATATGATTTTTCCCTTAAGGGACTATGATTTCCACCATTTATTAAGAGAGCTGAAGTACTTAAAAGTTGAGGCTTAAAATTTCCTTCTTTATAATTTTTCAATAGGTGATGTAGATGATTGAATTTATAATTTAATAGCTCCCTCTTCTTTTTTTATTCCCATAAGCTCCTCGTAATCTCCTATTTGAATGGTTATACCTATTAGCTTATAGGGTTTCTTTCGTTATGTTAGAGTTAACTTTCACTGAGAGCTTACCATCACCATTGCCTCCTACAACTCATTATCTGCACCAAATTTTAGTATAGGGATGGCATTGGGAAGCTCTTAGTATATTTTTTACCTCCACATATCCAATGCATTTCATACATGTAGTAGTATTATTTAAGTACAAAGGCTTCCTATTGAAGTTGGCCAAATAAATCAATCCCATTATTGACCAATATTCTATATTGACCAATATTCTAAGGGAATATTATGAAAGTTTATCCATATTAGAACATGTTCCTAGTTTATTTCTTCCATGTCTAAGCTAAGCCTCCATTTTTGGAGAAAAGGTAGCTTGTTGTCAATATGTTATAGCCTAAGCTATAAAAACTTGTTCATTCCTTATTCTAAGCAAAACCTAAATATGAATAAGCCCTCTAAGATTAAGGGAAGTAATGCTTGTGGTAGGCTAGTGGTTTTGAGAGACGGAAGGGAATGTTTTAGATAAGGAGAAAAAAGGGAGAAGAAGCTCAGCTGTGTGAGGAGTTTTAGAGCTAGAAGCTATACTAAAAAATAGTAAGAAATTAACTTTTCCTGGAGTAGGAAAATAGGAAACGAGGACTGTTACTAAATAAGAAAAAATGTGCTAAAAATAAGTTACAAAAACACATAGAACTTAGAGAAGAGTGAAAGTTGAAGCTGAAGTTGACTGAGGAGAAAAGGAAAGTAGGATCAAAGGGAAATGAGTGATAAATCAGATAGTCTAGTAGATGAATTGCAACTTATTTAAAACAAAATTTGATTATATTTAAGATATACATAATTTATAATATATAATAAATGATCTAAATATCTTTTTAAGTTTTCTCTCTTTTTCTTTTTTATCATGTGTTAATTTGTACATGAAATAGAAAAAAAAATTATCTCACTAATAAGGACTAAATTTTTATGTCATTATGATTAGTAAAGGAACTTAATCATATGAGACCCATATTTTTTAGTGATTTTAATAATGCTTTATGGTTACATCTTAAATTTGAGTAATTTGTGTGTTTTTTTAATGTTGATCATCATTAGATGTAATATGAGTGTAGTGAGTAAGATTGGGTGAAAATTTTAATTAAAAATCGATTGGTTTTACATTAACAATGTAACGTCAATTGACAATTGACCTACCATTTTTTGATTAGATGCCCAATCGAAAGATTATTTAAAAATGTTTTTCCTTCTAATTTTAGATTGTTTTCTAATGGATAGGCTTAGAAAATTAAAAGGAAGGAGAAGGGCTATATGATAAGTGACTTTTGGTGAAATTGTAATATTTTTAGTGTATTTTATAGGCCATAACACATTTTGGGGGTGCCTAATTGATTATTTTGCTCCAAAAAGGAGTTTAAATATATTTTTTATATTAAAGTTGATAGTATTTGTTGACTAAGGATTTTGAGTTAATGATTCATTATTTATATATTTGAATACTTTATTAGGTGTTAATTAACCATTTGTACGATTTAATTTTCAATTTAAGATAAATTATGGAGAATCCTAGACCAGGGCAGAGATAGAATGTTATTTTTTATTTATTTTTAGGTTGTATGAATTTTTAAGCATGTGCTACACACGAATTATCTAATAAAATTAATTATAACATTGTTTTCTTGCATTTAGTGCTTCTTTTATATATATTATGGAAACATCTTTTGATATTTTGAATATTCAATTTGATATTTTTATTGATTGTTGAAATTTTACACATGGTGTAAGTGAGTTCTATTAAGATGTGTGATGTCTAGTGGTTAGTCAAAACTTATATATTGTTTAGAATTTGGCAAATATAATGTAAGTAGTCAAGACTAATATCTGACTCTAGAATAGGATATGTTCCATTTAGTTGGTTAGGACCAATATCCGATGCCAAAAATAAGATTGATGTCATCTAGTTTGTCAGGACTAATGATATATGTATGCAATGATATGCATCATGATTTATTTGCCCATTTTAAAAATGACTCATTACATACACCTTCTTTATATCATTGAGTTTAATAGCTACAAGATTCTCATATGAAAAGATATGCAAAGTCAAGTAGTATATACTAACTAGGAAAATAATAATAAAGTAATTGGAATTATACTCCACTTTTGTTATATATGAATAAAAAAACCCACAATTGTGCCTATATGACACTACTAACTACTATAAAGCCCTAGGTTTTGGATAAGAAAGGATCCTAGGATGATAAAAGATTATTGTTCTACATTTTACTTTCTGATAAGAATTACCTTATTCACATAATTTATTTTGTAAATTTTTTTAATTATTAAGCATGTTTAGATATGTTTAAAAGGTTATGCAAAGAATGACTAAAGTGAGAAATAATAGGATGGGCAACAGCCACTAATATTCGAGGACTTTTAGGTTATTATTGGAGTTTTAGAAAGACAATTATAGGGATATGGTGGTGTGTTATTTGAGTTTGTAGATTAGTAAGCCCTTTTGATGGGAGTTATACAAACCAACTAGATGTTAACAGGAAATTGAAGGAGATTAAAAACACTCTTAAGGCCCAACTGGCTTAAGAGGATAATAATGTGTCATTTTTCATCTATCTAATTAAAGAGGTGATAAATGATTGGTAAGAGATTGGAGAGTAATGGATTGTAACTCTATTGACTTAAGAGAAATCTATATATGCTTTTTATAGGAACTAATGTCAACTTAATGTGTGGTAATGGATGCTGATTGAATTTTACTTATTGGATTAGTAAAGTCAAAATATAGAGGAGTATGAGTAGAATTTTGACACAATTTTGAGATTGTAATGGATTCTTTCAAGAAAGATGAGAATACTAAGAAGAAGAGATTCATCCAAGGGCAAAATTTTACAATGAAGTGTGAAGTGAGGTCCTTTAACCTAATTGATTATGTTGTAACAGTGAGCAAGATGTGAATGTTAGAGGATGCACAATAGATATTGAAAATTAAGAAGGAGACATTGGAGATGAATAAGGGAGTTAGTTCTAGTAGCAAAGGACTTATCAAGAAGGAGACCAAGGTTGCATTACAAATATGAGGAAAAAAAGTTATAGTAGAGAGAGGTAATAGAGCTTAGATTCCCTTTAGGGTTTTACAATATATGCAGATGATTGGTTCATTGAGTGGTATAGTGTACTTAAAAGAAAGAGCGAGTAATTACATGTTTCAATTATGGTATAAGATGACATAAAGTTACAAAGTTTCCTAGATTTGTACAACATGTTTTAGAGGCTTTTACAACACCATCAACTGATGGATCTCGCACTAGTAGGCCAGAAAATATTCTAAGAAAAGGGTCAAAGACTAAAGGTTTAGGGCACAATGTTTACTCTAAATAGGAAGGATACATAGACTTTAGATATTGTTGTCGTAGGCATTATCCTTATATGGTTATAAGAGCATCACATTTGTTTTCATATTTTTTTAACCCTAAAGATGCATGTTTGTAATTTAAATGTTGATTTGTGTATGAGTACTTATATTAGAGGAATTATGATAGTAAGGGAGATATGTAATGGTTGTGCAAAGAGTATTGATAGAGTGAAATTACCAATAGACTTGATCATATTAGAGATGTAGGATTTTGATAATGCTTCATTAGATTGCTAACAAAATTTCAACATTCCAAAAATCAAGAGATTTAATTTTATTGGAAAGGCTAAACCAAATGAGAAAAGGGTGGAACCTGAGAGTATTAGATTTTTAATGAATTTAGTAGATATAATTGAGTAGGGGAATGAGTTAATCAATATGTTAGTGGTGAAGAAATTGTGTACGTTAAAGAATTATTTGGGTTTACCAATAAAGCGAGACATGCAGTTTAGGATTAAGGTTACTCTTGGTACTGATCCTATTTTTAAGGCTCCTTATTAAATAATATCTACATAGTTGTAGTAATTACATAATTTATTGGATAAGTGATATCTTAGCCCATGTATATCTCTTCAAGTGCACTTCTAATTTTTAAAAAGAATTATATGTATCAACCCTAGAGAGTCGAATAAGTTAATAGTGAATAATAGTTTTACCCAGCTTAGGATAAAGTATTTGTTTGTCCAACTTTATGAGCCTAAGGTTTTCTTAAAGATTGATCTGTGGTGAAGTTATCATTAAGTGAGGACTATGATAGAGGATGTAGCAAAGACAATCTTTAGGACTTGTTGTTGTTGTTACAAGTTCTTAATGATGCCATGTGGATTGAATAATACCCTTTCTACTTTTATAGATTTGATGAACAAAGTATTTAAATCATATTTATAAAATTTATGGTGGTATTCATAGATGACATCCTTATTTATTTCAAGAATAAAGAGGAGTATTCAAAGCATTTGAGAATTGTACTACAAATATTAGGAGAGCACCAACTATATGCTAGGTTGAAGAAATGTGAGTTTTGGATGAAGGAAATTTATTTTCTAGTGTGTATTATAAATAAAGAGGGGATATCAATAGAATCATAAACAAATCAAGCTGGTAAGAAAGTGGACCAACCTAATATAATGGTTAGCTACTTAGTTTCTAGGTATAACAGGTTATTGTAAGAGAATTATTAAGGGAATTTCTAAGATGGCTAGAACTTTCTCCTAACTAACTTAGAAGGGAGTGAAGTTCCAATGGACAAAAGTGTATAAAGAGAGCTTACAAAAGTTAAAGAGGAGATTAATGATGGTCTTTGTTCTTACCATTATTGGTGGCAATGCTGACTTCACTATCTTTAATGATGCCTCAAATAAGCGATTAAAGTGTATTTTGATGAAATATAGGACTGTGGTAGATTGTGCTTCTAGATAATAAAAGAAATATGAAGGTAATTGTCTCTCATATGATTTAAATCTTCTAATTAAGATTTTTCTTTGAATATTTAAGTGTTATTTGTATAATGATATATGTAAGTTGTGTAAACCATAAAAGTCTAAAATATATTTTCATACAAAGGAGTTGAATATAAGACATAAGAGATGCTGGAGTGTAGATTCCCAATTTTCTTGGATGATGTAGGTAAGAGGAAGTTATTAGGATTTGTATTAGTTTTTGAGACAATGGAGAAGGTCAAGTTGATTAGAAAAGATTGGTTACAACATAAAGGAGATAAAAGAGTTGTATTGATCGAAGGAGATGAACTTTGGAGTTTCAAGTGGGGGATCACTTTTTTTACAAGTTTCCTAAGTTTGTAGGTCCTTTTAAGATCTTAGAGATGGTATGTATTATAACTTATTTTTTTAGCATTATTAACAAATTCAACCAATTTCTATGGCATTTATTGATACTTAAAAGGTTTATGTACAATCTGTTACTTAAAATTTAATGTATTGTAATTATGAGAGAACTTGAGTTTTATAAATTTATTCCATATGTCAAAGTGGTGTGGGAAAACTATTTAGAAAATGAAGGAGGAGAAGAAGAGAAGAGAATACCTTCATCCTTTTGACATTATAAGTTAGTTAAGTTTGAATAAAAACTTATTTTAATTGGGTACGATGTGGCACTGTTGGACCCCGAACCTTTCTGTAAGCTAGGACTAGTAAATGAGAAATTATTGGCAATTAGCTATGTGTAAAGCAAAGGAAAATCCTTGAGATTGAAAAGAA
Organism: Erythroxylum acuminatum; assembly: GCA_026284645.1. Taxonomy (NCBI): domain Eukaryota; kingdom Viridiplantae; phylum Streptophyta; class Magnoliopsida; order Malpighiales; family Erythroxylaceae; genus Erythroxylum; species Erythroxylum acuminatum. The sequence goes on along the minus strand of JANKOD010033998.1, from coordinate 43 downwards.
ATAGAAAAGATGGTTTAGATACAAGATGAATTATGTGTTAAAA
>JANKOD010033762.1:0-15239 GCA_026284645.1 Erythroxylum acuminatum | reverse complement strand
CTTAGGTTAATTAAAATCAAATACATGGCTATGCTAATGCCATGTGTCAAGCTTCCATCAAACCCTTCTTAATTAATCAATTTCAAGCCCAAATTCCCATAAATTCCACTTGTCAAAAATTCCTACAACCATACATCCAAAATTCAATACCATAGACAGTGAATTCTACTACCAGTTATAAGTTGGTCTGTCACTCGGCATTTTTCCTAGTCCGGGATTTACCCCAAAAAATTTCTAAAATTCTCCAAAATTATAAAATCAATAATGTCACTCTCCAAATAAATTTTCCAACTCAATAACCCCCACAATTCTCAAACCGTTCGCAAGTATGACCAAATATATCGGGAAAGTCAATGTATGCATGTACAAATAATTCATGTGCAACAAATTCATTTTTTTTCCACAATGTAAATATGTCACATAATGCATGAACATGTAATTGCACTACTACCCTCTCACTGATCACTTAAAATTCCTATTTTACCCTTCCCGCTAGAACCGACATGTTACAAGATGGCTTAAGGAGTAGATCGAAATCAGCGCGGAAGATTTCAGTAACGTGGAGTGCTACTATTGTAAGGAGAAGGGCTACATCCAAAGCTCCTATCCGAAAATGATGGAGGACTTGAAGAGTATCCATTTAATGCAAAAGAAGAAGGGCAAGACTAAAGTGGATGATGATGGTGATTCCGCTAATATGGTCTTAAGTAATGGTGAAGGTGATTTGTTATTGGCTACTCATGGTAAGGTAAAGGAAGGCCAAAAGAGTTGGATGTTAGATTTGGCTGCATCGACTCATGTTTATAAAGACTAAGCCTTGTTTGATACTTTACGCCAAGATGGGGAATATGGCCACATCAACACGGTGGGTGATCAAAAATTGAAGGTCCAAGGCATGAGGACCATAAGGATGAAGCTCGATGATGGTATAACCCAAACCATTTGCAATGTGAGATATACGTCAAGTGCTCGTGCTGACCTTTTTTCCTTGAGTGAATTGACAAAGTATGGGCATAGATATATTGGTAGTGGGAGGTGGTGCAAAGTGTACCGCGGTGCTCACTTAGTGATGCAAGGGAGAAAGCCACAACAGCATTTTTTATGTGGAGGGCCATTGCATTCAGAGGGACAAGGCCGTAAAAAAGAAGGTCCGATTCTTGGATGAGGTAAAGGTGTTTGGTGATTTGGGTCAAGGGAAGAAGATGTTAGGTATCTCCCCAAATCCCAAATACTAGCTATATGAGTTTTGCTAGGGTGGGCTTTATTTTCCTTACAATTACCCTTTTTTGAGTTGTATTGCCATAAAAACTAGAATGGAGGAGGAGAAAAAGAGAGTTCTGCTCCATTGTTTTGACATATGGGAAGACAGTTGTTTGACGAGATAATCAAGAGGAAGTGGATCATCATTGACAGGTATTCGGAGTTGGTATCTTTTGGGATTGTAAAGAGTACTAAATTGATTAGGGTTTTCAATTTGTACTAAAATCTAGAGATAATTGTACTTGCCGTTGAGATTTTTGTTGTTGGTTGTCAATTGTACTCTTGATTATTATAGTGGATTGATTTTACTCCATTGAGATCCGGACTATGGTTTTTCCCCTAGTTGAGAAGGGTTTTTCACTTAAATTGCGTGTGCATTGATTTTGTTTCTTGCACTTTATTTCTCTTGCTATTATTGTTGTTGTGGTTCTAGTAATTTTCCCCAACAGCTACATTATTCAAGAATCAAGCTTTCAGAAGAGAGTGAACTTAGAAAGAAGCTATAGGATGAAAAATACATACAATCTTTTTATTGATTTTTTTTTTTGCTTTTAAGTACAATGAAAGAGAAGCCTTGGTTTTATAGACAAAGCACGGGGATAGAGACAAAAAACTTTTAGGGAAAAGATTCCCTTAGTACAATAATACACATTAACATACAAAAGAAAATCTGAAAAGAAAACTTATTGGGAGACACTGGGTGCCAATAGTATTACTAAAAGATAAGAATATTCTAAAAAGATAAGAAGGAATCTTTCTAGCTAGGAGGTGTAAATAGAGAACTTAGGGCACTACTATCATCATCAGAGTTTGTCACGTCCATGTCTTCGTCATATTTTTCCATGGTTTGGACAAAATTGTCAATTTTCGTATCAGTCCAAACAGGAGGCCATCAGTCATGGGCATGTTGGAAATAATCAGGAAGCCTGATGCTAGTGTTAGCCTTTGTTTTGTAGATCTTTCTCCTAGTTCAAACATTCTTTTGGACTCAAATCTAGGAGGCCTTCTGGGTTCAAAGTCAGGAGGACATGGGACTTCACCAGCCATGATGTTGAAACCTATAGTAACAAATTGGTCCATGGAGGTTTAATATCCGTCAGTAAAAGAAAGGGTTCTGATAGGGTAAAATCATCTAGGTATGGTCCCAGAGAGGTACACATTGGAGGCTTGGTGGTCTTTGGGTAATGGTTCAGATAGTCTAGAAAGAAGTAAAGATTTCTCAGTAGATCTTTATATTTCTTGAGCCAATCTATGATGGTACGCCATTGTTAGAAATGGTTGATAGTGTAGATATAACCATAACCAGTAAGATTATAGGGACAATGAATGATAAAAATAAAATGGGCCTTCTGTTCAGAAAAAGGAATAGCCCATAACTGATGCTTGTTCAGGATCTGCCTAAGTTGGAGGTGTCATTCTTGTAATAGCTAGAATCATTCTAAAAATTTCAAGAGAAGTTAGTTGGCATTGGTTGGATTTGAAAGGTGTTGATAAACATACAGTGGCGAAATAAAAATTAAGCAAGCATAAAGGGAAGATAAAGCCTAGAGATGCCATATGTTGACTTCAGAAAAAGAATAGTACAGATGGTAGAAAATCTGATGGGGAGTGGAGATATAAAAATAATGAGGATGTGGAGGGATATTTAGAGTTGTGAGGACAATATAGAGGTAGAAGAATAAGCTTTTTCGAGGAATAAGAACAATGTCATCCAAGGTTTTAGGAGCAGTTTTGTGATGGGTGGAAAGGACTTGTTGATCTTTACATATAAAGGATACTCAATGATAGGAAGCTAGAAAGGGATTACTTTCTTGAGTGAAGGAGAGAGAAACTAAATTGGTTTACGAGGCTAAGAAAGGAAATTTGCAAGAATGTTATGGTGACCTTTGATATGGCAAATGGTGAATTTATAGTGAGAAAACCATTCTTGCCATTGAAGCAACCAACTATCTGGCAGTGTCTTCTTTTTAGGCTCGAGAATCTTGGGAAAAGCTATATTGTCCATTTCAATCAGAAAGCGGTAAAGGCTAAAATGAAAGTTGAATTTATCATACCCTTTTTTACTGCCAAAATATTTTTGTAGATGGCATGATAACACTTTTATGATTCTTTAAACTGGCCACTGGCATGACCGCAGTAATGTATTTTCCCATCAATCTCTTCAATTAGGACAGCACCTCAATAATGGTCACTAACATCTATCTGTAGAACGTGCCAACCTTTGTCAGGAATATTTAAAGTAGATGGATTTTGATAGGCTTGCTCTAAATGTTGTATGGCTCTGGTTTAATCTTTACTCCATAATGGTGGATTCTTCTTGAGCAACTTTGATAAGGGAAATGTATAATAAGCTATGTGGGGGATAAAATCTCTGATGTAGTTAACAATTCCAAGGAATTGTTGAATTTGTTTAGAGTTGAGATTTATGGGAAGTGTATTGGTTCATTAACTATGTGTGGACCAAGTTGATAAAATCCATTATGGAACTTTATACCTAAAAATTCTATTTAGGTCGTCCCAATGACTATCTTTGGCTAGAGCATAATCCCATTTTGTTTTGTAAGATGCAAAAAAGATTGGAGTAGGGCCTTGTATTCTTCATAGGTTTTGGAGTATAGAAGTATGTCATCAATATAGCCCAAGGTACTGGAAAGAATGAGCTCATAGATCTTTATCATGGCCTATTGAAATAACAAATGGGCAACCTTAAGTCCAAATGGCAGTACTGTCCATTGATATTGGGCATTAGGAGTACAAAAGCTTGTCTTGTAGCTTTCCTGGGGGTCAATTCCCAATTTCCAAAAGCCTACTTTTAAATCAAACTTCGAGAAAATTGTAGCTTCTTTAAGAAAGAGGACTTGGGTACAAATTTTTGGTAGTCAAAACTTATCATTTTGTAAGAAAGAACTGAGAGGTTTGTAATAAATTACCAACCTCTTTTTCCCTTATTTCTATTTAGATCTCTTAGTCACACAAAAATCCTGACAAGCCCAGTCAGATTTTGTGGGGTCGATCAATCTTTGTTGAAGGAGAAGCGCACATTCGTCTTGGGCTAATTTTAGATCATTAGGATTCATTCATGGAAAAGTAATCTTGGTAGGATTGATGTCTTAATTCTTTTTTAATGGTAAATTGAAGAAGAAGTGAGGATTTTTTCATAGAGGATAAGGATGTGAGAACTGGGCATGGTTCTTAGGATAGTATTTCAAAAATTTGTCCCGTAGGGCTTCGTATGGATATGGCACTTGTGTGAGTTCAAACACATTTATGATATCAATATAAGCACTAAAATTGGCATGACATTTAATCCCTGTAGGAAGGATTTGTAAGGGAGATGTCTTACAATAGACATCCATGCCAATCAGAATATCTGGGCCAGCTAAATGGCTTCTAAAAACTTTGGTCCAAACTATACAATTAGGGAAGAAGCAGATCCTTATTTTCTTTTTCTGTGATAAGCCCAATCTTAAAAGAATTTCTGTCAGTAGCAGTGAAATATTCATTATGAGATATCCATGCTTTAGGTGACAAAATGTTCAGCTTCCTAACACTGTGATATGATTCAGTGTCCATATAATCGATAGCCTTAATCGACTTATCATATTCGTCTTATTGTAGTAATTAGATATGGATATAAGGTTGAGGAACAGTGAAAGGCTTGAAGTCTACCTTAAAAACTTTTGGTTGTACTATGTATAACATATCATCTTCAACATCATCAGAAATTGAGGAATTGGAGGATTCATACTCATCAAGAGTCGAATGGAAGAGCAAATTGTGTCTCTTCATCGTCAACGGATTGTTCTTCAATGAAATCTTCAATGTTTCCATTATCTTGGATAGGCAGGATAGCTTCAATGGAATCCAATAGTTTAACATCCTTTTTTATCTTGTTAGGACATTGACGAGCATAATGTCTTCATTTGCCACAGATAAAACATTGATCTGCCTTCTTTGCTTGAGGATTTATTCATTTAAAGAATCTAAAAAATCGACATCATTTCTTTCATCTGAAGAGCTTATGATTTCCTTTATGGGAAATGTGTGATCTGTGTGACTATTTGTGGGAGAACTTTTTGTGATGATTCTCTTTTTCATGTGACATTCATGGAATTTTTTCTCCTTTCACTTAATCTTCAAATAAGCATAAGCCTAAAGACTTTATTCTAATTCAATTAGGAATGAAATGGCATCATTTGTTTATGTAACAAAATAATGTCATTTCATATATAGATGAGTTTGGGCTTCAAGCCAGGTTATAGTCATCATGCTTCAGATTGAGCCTAATTTAAAGATTAAAAATTAGAAAAAGGTTGAGTTTAACCTAAACCTAGTTAATTAATATTAAGCTTATTGATTTTAGACTAAACTAGGATATACTTAAGCCATGTGTCTAAGTTTTTTGTAGTCTCTCTAAGCCTACATATAATAAATCCCCTATTTTAAGCTCGTAGTGTCGCATTGTAACCTTATCCTTTAGAGGATTTATTTTCAAATATTCACCTGTACTAAAAGGAAAAAAAACCTCTTTATACAAGGGTATAAACATGAGTCGGTTAGCATAAAGAACATGAGCCCTCACTCTTCTTCTCTTCAATATCTCTTTCAATCTCAATTATTATTTTTAGACTACTTAGGAGTTAAATGTACAAGAACAATAATTTTATTATTTATGATAAAAGAATACTGTTAGGATCCCAAAATCCTAACAAGTTCTAATCCAGCAATCTACCACGACACCAGAAACTCAAGCCAAAAAACAATAGGAAAAACATAGAAGAACAGAGTAAGAAGAGAAATTAGATGTATTCGATATAGCAATAGTCTAAGCTTCGAGGGTTAGCCAACCTCCCAAATACAAAATCCTCACTACAACCAATTCTCTGATTCCCTCTACCCAACCCCACACACTTTCTTTATACCCTTTGTTCTAACTAACTATCCAGCTCAGCAAATTATTTTCCTCACACTCCTACCCCAACCTTTCCCTTCCTACTATGCTGCTGTTGATATCGGGTCTCAACAAATACACAGATATTAGATATCGGGTCTCAACAAATACCTATTTTTAAAAATATCTTTTATGTCCCTTCTATCAAATTCCCAACATCTCCCTGAGAGGATATGAGCAGTATACATAAGCATTACATACATAATGCTTCATCATAATATCCACCAATTGAGAATCAAACCAACACTTATTTAGTGGCATTCAGCTCACTATAGTCATTTAGCCATTAAAATTTGTATGGCTTTAGATGATTCGTAAAACTTAATTTATTTGTAAGAATAGTATTAGCTACATTAGTGTAACTCCTACCATTAATAACTATACTCATACATTGTGATGGATATGACACCTAGCTCATCCTTTGTGATTTGAAGACTTAATCGTCTCTTAGTAACAAGCATCTTTCTCTCAACAACATACTCAAAACTCTCATCACTATATTTTTAAATGGTGATATATCTTCTTTTTCTTATGAGTCACTTGCATTCTCCACTTGTCCATCACTTCACATAATCATAACCTTCTTATTTAGACATTAGGACGTGATATCCTCTATCCTAAATAACAAAAACATTTAATGTCTCTATTTTATAAGGGTCGAGAATGAATTTTACCTATTCCTGAATTATAAATGTTATCTTTAGCTTTTGGTGGTACAATTTTTATTTTAAAAGGACCCTTGTCATCTTGTTTTAAGTTAGGCATTAGAGAATCACTAGTACTAATGGAGTACTCAGATATTCCTTTGCGTTTTAGTTATCTCTCCACCTTCATAGCTATATGCACCATCTCTTGTAACTTAACATAGTGTTGTAACTCCACTATATTAGTTATATCTTTATTTAATGCATTCTAGAACCCTTATTAGTTACTTCTCTATTCTCTTCTTCATTGACTCAAATAGTAAGTATTTCCATCTTATGATAGTGTTCCGTACTTAATCCTTGGATAAGACTTTGTAACATCTTATACACATCCTTATAATAATATCTTCGCAAAAATATCTTCCTCACAAGATCCTTCAATTCATTTTATGTCTTAATAAATCACTCATCATTTCTTCTTCCATTATTATCCATTTAATTCCATTAAATTATGGAATAATCAGTAAACTCTACTATTGTCAACTTTACTTTCTTCTTCTCAGAGTAATTATAATAGCAAAGATCAATTATATCTTTGTCTCCTATTTCAAATAAGGATTAAGGTCATTCATACCTTTACTATCATTTTGATAGACATTACCTCTCTTTTATCCTTCCCATTAACTCTACTATAAATCATATAACCGTCAAACTCTTTCCTGAAGATATTAGCTCTAGGACTTAATATATTAGAATGGAACTTTTTAACGTAAAAAGAATAATGTTGGATCCCGCTTCCGGAGTCGAGCATTCAGAATCAAAAAAGGAAGCAGTATTTGCCCTCAACTATACTAAACCTATTTCGGGACATTTGGTAAACCTTCCTCTAGAGAACTTGGATCAAGGTGTTCTTTAGATGGTTGGAAAGAGGACTTCAAGGTATAAAACTTTCATGAAGACCTCATAGACAAATTTTATCTTCTGAAGGGTCAAAAATAGGACAGAAGATAGGACAAAAAGATAGAAGATAGCAAAAAGACAAATGAATGGGGAAAATTGCTATAACTTTCCCTATAGATATCTGATTAAGGTGTTCTTTATATGGTTCGAAAGAGGACTTCAAGATCTACAACTTTTATGAAGATCTCAAAGACCAATTCTATCTTCTGGGGGGTCAAAAATGGAACAAAATATAGGCCAAAAAGATAGAAGATAGCAAAAAGACAAATGAATGGGGAAAATTGCTATAACTTTCCCTACAAATATCTGATCAAGGTATTCTTTATATGGTTCGAAAGAGGACTTCAAGATCTACAACATTAATGAAGACCTAAAAGACCAATTGTATCTTCTTGGGGGTCAAAAATGGAACAGAAGATAGGCCAAAAAGACAGAAGATAGCAAAAAGACAAATTAATGGGTAAAATTGCTATAACTTTCTCTACAGATATCTGATCAAGGTACTATTTATATGGTATGAAAGAAGACTTCAAGATTTACAAATTTCATGCAGACCTCAAAGACCAATTCTATCTTCTGTGGGGGTCAAAAATGGAATAGAAGATAGACCAAAAAGACAGAAGATAGCAAAAAGACAGACGAATGGGGAAAATTACTATAACTTTCCCTACAGATATCTGATCAAGGTTTTCTTTATATTGTTCGAAAGAGGACTTCAAGATCTAAAACTTTCTTGAATAACTCAAAGACCAACTATACCTTTTGGGGGGTCAAAAATGGAACAGAAGATAGGTCAAAAAGACAGAAGATAGCAAAAAGACAGAATAATGAGGAAAATTGCTATAACTTTCCCTACAGATATCTGATCAAGGTGTTCTTTAGATGGTTCGAAAGAGGATCCAAGATATACAACTTTCATGAAGACCTAAAAGACCAATTCTATCTTCTAGGGGGTCAAAAATGGAACAGAAAATAGACCAAAAAGACAGAAGATAGCAAAAGACAGAAGAAGATGACGTCAGCACAAAAGGAGCAAAAAGGCAAAAGAAGCAAAACACAAAAGAAGATGACGTCAGCACAGAAAAAGCAAAAAAAGGCAGAAGAAGCAAAACACGAAAGAAGATGACGTCAGCACAGAAGAAGCAAAAAAAAGGCAGAAGATATATCTTCCCTTATAAGGGCCATAACTTTCAGCCTAGAAGTCTAAAAATTTCGTACTATATATCGTTGGAAAGCTAGAAGGATAAGCTACAACTTTGCAGAAAAACAATTTTAACAAATTTTGCCTCAATTCAGTTCATATTTGCCCCCGAAGTTGGTACACGATGTTTACACTTAGAAAAACTTGGATTTTTGAAATGAATAACTACAAAAGAAACATGCGCATACACCTGTGGAACTTTTTAGTTCTAACTCTTTTACCAAATCAACTAAAAACTCATACATAACTTTAATTACATATTAACATTATAAATAAAAGCTTACACAAATTACAACATATATAAGATGCTCAATGTTTCAACATGTTATGAAGCTGTCCAAAAGTGATTGAACTAACTTAATAACAAATGTTTCTAATATCTTGGAGTTTCTGAAGCCTTGCAAGGATTTCTAACCTTCTTGTTCTGCACCTGAGGAGGGAAAATAGTGGGGTGAGCTACACAGCTCATTGACTAACATATTGATAGTCATTGATAATTGACCACAAATTCATGCATATGTGTATATATATATATATATAGATATATGTATATGTATACGTATATTTTCTAATTCAAGCATTCTTCAATTTGGTTTAACACTCATAGCACATAACACTCAAATGCATCATTCATGACAAGTTTAGAGATGTAATGTACAGAAATTGGCTCAAAGGTCCTATGGAGACAGAATGGAGAAACCGAAGTTTACCGCATGAACAGAATGAGTCCAAATTCGGAGCTCATATGCCATAAGCGGACAGCCAGAAAAAGGCTCTTGTTAACGTGCACGTGACGAACAGAATGGTTCCACTCTCGCCCAACCAAATGGCACATATTCGTTTTCTCATATGATCATACTTTTATACTTCGTCTTCATTTTCATTTAATACAAATGTCATGACCCCTTTTTAGGTAAAACATAGCCATATTTCACCATGCATTTTTCAACATTTACAAACAAGTCAATTTCAACAAATCAATTTCAATATACACACATAAGCAAGAATTTGCCTAATTATACTATAACCCTAAATATGTTACCCACCTAGTTAGCTTGCGAAAACCAAGTCAAGCTTGCCTTTCCCCTTGCTATTGGGTAGGATTCCCTTGGTCTCCTACAATAACCAAGGTTCTAATCAAAACAACATTCCAATCAAATTCATAACTTAAAAAGAAAATCATACAATTTCAACAAATACAAATTGAACTCAAATCTAACCTACCCATAAGCCATCTAGGATAGAAAACCTAAGACCTAGCTTAGAAACCCTAAAATCAATTGGGTTCTCCTAATCCATCTTCTTCCAACACAAACCCTTTTTCATTCTCTACATTAACCCTTTTTTTTTCCTTTCTAACTCCTTCTACAACACAACTCATTCCTTTAATAAAGCAAAAAGAAAAGATGGTTAACCTACCTTAACAAGTTTGATTTCTCTTCTTTTCTTCTTTCACCGAAACCTTTCTCCTCCCTCTCTTAATTTTGTTTTCTCACTCTTCTCCCTCTTCAATTCACTTTTTTCTCCTCTTAACAAGCAAAACAACACATCCTTTTTCTATTTCTACCCTTAATGAGCCCAAAAAGTCCATCTCACCCTTATAATCTTTTATGCTTAAGTGATCTCCCAAAAATGTCCTTGAACATCCTTATTACATCAACACTTTAATTCCACTTATCCATTCAACAAATCCTACTAACCTTGACATAATTATAGTTCCAAAAAAAATTTAATCTATCTAAACTCCAAAATTATTTAAAATCATGCTTATTTAAAGAAAAATTTTCCAGGGTCCAACAAATACAATACCTCAAAAAGGGATGTGCTAAGAAAAAAAAACTTGACTTTGGAGTTAGGAAAGGTTCAAGAGGATTTCACTAGTTTCTCAAAATAGACAAATTTATATAAATGGGTGAAGGAAGAGTAATTATAATCACTTTTTAACATCTTAGATTCATTATATTTGAACAATCTAATTAAGAGACCTTCCCACTCCGCAAAAATGTCTATCCAATTTTTTGTTACTCAAAATTCTTTTTTTCTTAGACTTCAATATTTATTAAAGCAAAAGTTAGTATAAGTTATGAAAATTTATTTGGCATGTAACATTTTTTACTACTAAAATATTTTCATGTAAGCTAAGTAAATAACATTAAATATTAACAATGTAAATCTTCAGATTTGTAAAATTCCATCTGTAAATCTTCAAATTTGTAAAATTCCATCAACTAGACATGTCGTTAAAACTTATGGAACAATTAAGATACACTGCTTATCTTAGTCATATCCCAAGTCTTCTAACAACGCACACTTGAATCTCAACTAGCATGCCATCTCATAATTCATTTTTAAATACATATTTTATCTCATTATTGTATCCCTGTCTTGTAATATCTCTCATACTCGTGGACATGTATCTGAGACTTAGACACGTAATAGGAGTTATTTAAGATCCCTGATTACCACTTATTTAATGTAAATGAGGCTTTTTTTCTAAGTAAATGAACATTTACAATTATGATCTATTAAGTAAAAGGATTAGAAAGGGGGTTTAACATAAGAGTGTCTACGCTAAAACTACCTCCAACATTCTACGCTAAAACTACCTCCAACATTCTACACTAAAACTATATCCAATATTATTTTACCGTAACGTTTAAACTATTAACTATGAAGTACTGCAAAACTGTAATTAAATTGTAGACAAAAACAACAACAACAACAATAACAACAACAACACCCAGTAAAAGTCCCACTGAGACATAAGGTTTGAGGACGTCCGATAGTACGCAACTTTACCCCTACCTAGTAAAGAGACTAAATTGTAGGCAAAAACTATATGGTGAAATATAAATATACGAACATTATTTTTCAGTAACGGTTAAACTCATAATATGTGCAAAATGTTTCCTATACTTCAGTGATAAAAATCTCAAGTAATTATTTTATTTTAATTTTCCCTTATCTTGTACACAATTCTTCTTATCTTGTACACTCACAGTCATGCATAGAACTACTATACTACTTCACAAGAAATATAATAGAAAATAAATTCCTAGTTTATCTATTTTGATAATATTAGAGCTCACATCTGAACCGGTATATTAGAAAATTTTCTCATCATCACTCTTTTACATAAACATAAAAGACAACCTTTCCTCACAATATTTGAACTGGTATATTAGAAAATTTTCACCCCATCACTCTTTTACACAAACATAAAAGACAACCTTTCTTCACAAAAACATAACACATAATTTTTTACATTATCTTCACAAACCACACACGTATAGACATACTCGATGGCTGACCATAATTCACCCACTCTACCATTCAATTAGATTACAAATTTCTTAACAACATAACTAAACTCCTTCAATTACCTCTTATAGTGCAACCAAGTTTAAGTAATTCTCATTACCTTTGATCTTATTTGATCTTATAGGATAGATCAATGGCACTAGTCTCTCCTTAAATGTTGATTCTTTATCTCTATACTATATCAAATGTTAGAAATTTGACATACTTGTTTACTACTTTATAATTGCTTTATTGTCTAGCTCCACTATTTAGGCTGCTCCAATTATCACATTACTCGAGACCTTTAGGTTAGGTTTGAGAAACATTTTATGCAGAAAATTAGTTTTAAATTATCAATGCTTCACGTAAAAATCCACACCTTAAAGAAATGATCTACTTCAATCACTGACTATCTCTCTATTATTTCCAATACTATTGATGAACTTCTAGCCATTAGAGACTTTCTAAAGAGGATCTTGTCCTCTTCACCTTGAATGATCTAGCCTTAGACTATGAATCATTCATCACAACTATTAAATGCTAGTTGTGCATTAGTGTGTGTTTTTCTAAGTATTTGGTATGTGTTTCTTACATAATGGGTTACTATTGCTGTGTTTTAGGAGTTATTTTGTATGTTTTTGTTTTGTTTGATCTTCATGGTTGTTCTTTTATGTTTGATGTTGATTTAGGGTAAGAATTGATCATTTTGATGTAGAAATGGAGGGTGGTCACCTTTGTGATTGAACTAGAGACCAAGAGAGGAGAAGAGAAGTAGAGGAGTTGTAAAACAAGAACCCACGATCGTGAGATTCATCCTAATTCCCACAATCGTAGGATCCCTAACCTAAAGAGACACATTGGTTTCACTTTTTTTTAGTTCTTGTGACTATATAAGGGCACATATCCCTTGGGCCAAGGGGGTGTCGTGAAAACCTGCTTCCTTGAGCTACAAAATAGATTTAGAGCCTAAAGAGAGGTAGAGAATCAACATTTCCATTCTAGATTTAGGTAAGGAAGGAAAGGAGCTTACTTCATCTAATTTTTAATCCTTTTTCTCTTTTAGCAACTGTATGATGGATTTTTTGGTTGTTAGGGATGTTAATGACTTTATGAGTGGTTGAGTTATTTGTAGAGATTACTTTTGAACTAATTGTTGAACTCCTACTTTGTTGATTTGAATGAATGTTGCTTTTGATGAATGTTGAGTTTATACCTTACAATGTATTGAATAATTGTGTAGGGTTGTACAATGAGAATTGGAACTCTATAGACCTACATTTATCAAGTTAATTGATTAGTTAGAGAAAGATCTCAGATAAGTAGTTGATTACCTATAGGATAACTTCATAACTAGTTGAATTGGTGGAACGATTATGTAGATTGAAAGATTGCTTAATCATTTCCATTTAATTTGGCTAGAGACAGTTAATTACACCTTGAGAGAGGGTAGTTAATACATTAGGACATCTTAAGTGAGGCGCAATTCAATTAACAAGGTAGGAGGGAGATAAGATAGGGAAAAAGTGATCTCTAATTGTTAAATCTTGAATTTCAAGTTTCTGCGCTTTTACTTTATCATTTGTTCATTGTTAGTTGTTTGATTTAGTTTAATTTTTCAGTTTATATTTATTAAAATTGGTTCTCAAACAAAGCAGCCTGAACTAGGTAGTATCTAAACACAATCTATGAGGGATCGATATCTGTCTTTACTATAAGTTACATCCCGTACACTTGCAGTTTTGAGCGTAAAACTAGTGAATTAGTTTTGCAATCAAATTAAACAAGGAGAATCCTTTATCACCTTCACAAAGCTTTAGGTAAAATTGCTTATTCATGAATAATGTCTTCTAGTCCAGTGCCACTTCGCACAACTCTCATGATCTCTTATACCAACAGGCATCCCTCTCATGCACCTAGTGATCACAACTCTAGAGGATGAAGAGGAAGACAACCCTCTTATCATTTTAACCTTATCTCTTGTTTTACTTTTTGGCCACGAACTCAAGTGCCTCCAATACCCTCAAATGGCTTATATGGACCTACACTCTTTTACATTACGGTCCTCTTATGTGACCTAACCTTTTAACTCATACCTTCTAATGCTTCTAGCCACTAGCCACCCCATAATTATAATCAAGACCATATTCCACCCAATCCTTTTACTCGACCCAGATTCCATAATAAACCTCTCACTTAAAGTCAAATTTGTTAGAAATGGAGCATATTACTATCCATCATCTCTTTATGTGTTATGCATATTAAAGTTGTCCACTTGGATCTTCAATTTATTCCTAAACTCTCCCCATCGCCTTCACTGCCTTAGACATTCATGCTCCTCCTAACGATTCATAGTTTACCTCTAGTGTTATTGTTGAATGGATACTTAACATTGGTGCTACCACTAACATGACACCAAACTCTAGACTTTGAAATGTTATATAACGGTCCAAATTAAGTTATTATTGGTGATGGTTAAACATTTCTTATTTCCTTTATTAATAATTTTACTTTCCCTACCCCAAGTTTTCCCCCTCATCTCAATGATTTTTTAGCTTTTCCCCATTTAACTACTATTGTAACATCCCGTCCCTATATTAAGAGTTAGGATTTAGATTTCAATAATGGAGAAAATAGCAAGGTGAGAGTTAGAAAATTTTGCATTTTATGCTTAGCAAAATGTCAGAATACATGCATGTGGATTTGAATTTTTGCACACATTTAAAATGACTGTACATGCACTTATTGACATTCTGGGTATAATTAAATTGTAATGTGATATTGCTGAAAATTGTGGTTACGGTGATGAATAATTTAGATGGTGGATTTGAGAATTAGGAATTGTTTAAAACTGTATTGAATAGATTCTGGATTGTGATATATAAAAAAATTTACGTAAGTTGATGAAGAAATATTTGTCTCCATT
>JANKOD010033543.1:0-30158 GCA_026284645.1 Erythroxylum acuminatum | reverse complement strand
ATATTCTATGCTCTTCATTGCACTAGATTTAGTAACCACAATATCTGAATTTGTGCTATTCCTTTATTGAATTTTCTATTCAAGCATCAGGTATATACACTAGTTTTCCCACGATAGTACTCAATTGTACACTCATAATCCTTCAATACTTCTATTAATTGTCTCAGTCTCGTATAAAATTCTTTCAAACTCCATAAGTACCTCAAATTTTATTGATATATAAATCCGAAACATTTCACTGTACCAATAAAGTCTCTAAGCTTTCAAAGCAATGGCTATTTCAACAAATTTCAAATCATGTATCAAAAATTCAACTCATGAGTCTTTTATAGTCTTTATGCATACAAAAATTAGTTTATTATGTTGCAACAAAGTGCATCTTAATTTCTGATGCGAAGCATCGTTGTATAATACAAAATCTCCAAATTCGTTACTATTTGTTGTGATCGAGGGCCTTTCAGATGCAGATACAGATACTGGCCATTAGGCTTAGTCAGAAATAGAAATCATGGAGCAAAGCTCTACGTACAGAATACTGAGCTTAAAGCTTTTTCAGTTTGACTACTCTGATTATAACGCCTTTATCAGAACATGCTTTATATGAAATGCATCATAAATCAAAATATGTTACGTATAGCTTTCACTTTAATGCATAAACACAATTTCATATTCATTAAAAACCGTAGATTTTCTTAAGTAATCAAAATATTCTTCTCAACATCGCGAATACATTGAAGATATCATCTACGATCATAGCCACTAACTGATCCAAACAAAATTGGATCACTTTATTCTTTATTACCATGACACTTTCGGGGGTATTGTTAACTCTAACAAATATTGCCAAAACTCTATGTACCCATGATTAGTTCTCATAATTCCTTAAGTACTTAATTCCTTAATGAAGTAATATTATCTCATGTTATTTTCAATTTCTCAATTGGCTTATTTTTGTCAAATGATTTTCTCCATTCATACGATTTCCTCTTATTTCACATTGACTTATTACAATGTCAAACCATTCTTACTAGTTTCTCCACTCATTTCAATTTGTTCGCAAACTTAATGTCCTGTGTTGGTAACACATTCATCAAATCAATTTGTATTCCTAGAACATATTTTCATATAATGTAATGTGGGCCTAAGTTCTCCTCACATTAGTAAGAGTTTCACCTCAAATTCAAGAATCCAATCACATAGTTGGATATTTTACATTAAACAAAATGCAAACACTCTCAATTGTATATTCTACATCTCACGCTTGCATCTTCGTTAGGAATAGAACTCCAATACTCACTTTTAATTTATTCTGTTTTCATTCATACTTAAAAGTAAACCATCTGGTCTACTTAACCTTATTCGGTGAAATTCTTCTTCCAAAGAAGATTTCTTACTATTATCAACTATATTGTTCATCTATCCTTATCAACCAACTATTCCCATCATTGCTTATCAGACATTCTTAGTACCTCAAAAGATCAATTTCAACTATTCATAATATCTCAATAAAATCAATTTACGTCATAACTTATATGATCAAAATATCCTTATAATAAGGCTTAGTGAAGCATTAAGCAGATCCATTTACTCTTATGCCTTGGTATATAGTATCAAAATCATTACATCTTATCTAGCGATGTATTTAAGACAATTCACTAATTAATAACTTATGGTCAGGATACCTTAATCTCATTTGATTTAGGAAAACATTTCTCTTTCTACGCCTGACCTTGGTCGTGGAAACTATGCCATAATAGTGCCCTTCTTCTTTTTCCTCGAATTCATCACACACAATAATATATTTAACACTCTCAATCTATCCTCGATCGATCACTATAAGCACTTTCATGCATTATCTAATTCATCTTAGACCTTTAATTATGGGAACTATGACTAACAAATATTCGTATATCATAGATTGCTTCCTATATCATCTCCACACATATATTTCTTATGTGCTCGATTCTCACAATTGTCATGGTGATCCCATTATTAAATATATGCTCACAAAATAACAACTTAACTTAATCGTGACAACTTTTACAAATCTCACCATCTTTATCCCTTCTTCCAATTACCAGTATATCGTTATAATTACGTATGTTCACTATCAATTCAGAATTATAGATATATAATCATCCTAAAATTCCGATCGCAATTCCACTAACATATTCTTATAGTGAATCATAACTCTTATCACATTTATTCGACAATCATTTCAAGTCCAAGTTTCACCCCTCAAAGTTATAGGCAATTTTATTTTCCTTCAACTTGGCTTGTACACTTTAAATCTCGTCATTCATCTTTATATCATTACTTTCCTTAATCAATCCAAGACAATGTATTCACATCTATATCACATTCGGGGATATATTACCACAGTACAATATTGATATCATATTCCATAATACATCCTCCAATACAATTGCATTGAGTCATTATTTGTCATATCTAACCATAGACTATTTTCCATTTCTAAATATCCACAAACTTTCATTTTCTCACATTCAGACAGATCATCATTCTTCCCACTACTTCCATCAATTCAAACACTTAATAAATGCTCATGTATATGACTCATACAAATGCAACTCAGACTAGGGATCAGTTGCTACTACCTGCTATGACATGACTAAAATGCATGTAACTTGACACATAAAAAAATGGCCATGTAAGATACTAAATCTGGGCTCTGATACCAAAATGTAGCACCCCACTCTCACAAGACACGTACTTGACATCCTGAGTGATATCCGAGTACGTATCCCACAAGGGTGGCATGCTAGAACGATCATTAGTCAAAATTCATTAAAAAACTTTTGTTTCTTTAAAATAAGGTACACGTATGCGGAAATCACTAATCAAATTGGGCCCATGTCATTTAAAAACATTTCCACTTACAAGTTACTATTATTACAAACATTTGTATTCAACAGTCACTTGAGCCCAATTCAGATACAAAACACTTGAAATCATAAAGTCATTTCATTACCAAATCATTCACATACACTTTGTACAATTCTTGCGGAACATAATTCAAAAATCGAAATCATCGAATACATATACAGGTGCAAACTGATCCCGACCCCTAACTCAAGCTCATTTGCAGTGGCTGAACTCTAATTGGTCTAATTGGATAACTCCTTCGAACCTGAAAAGCCACGTTGCTATTTTTTATGAGTGTTACGAATTTAATGAGTGAACCATCATTGATGATTTCACCGAATTCATAAACACAAATAACATATTTCGCAATTATTCATGCAGAACATGTATATTCCATAAACTCATACTATCATGGCACGTCATTTAATTATTGCGAATCATAACATATATAAACAAATACTGATGCATATAAGACTCCACATTCGTTATTATTGTTATGACCGAGTGCCTATCACATATCACATATACAAATACTGGCCCATTGGGCTCAGTCAAAAACATATATCACGGAGCATAGCTTTACGTGCATAATCATATACCACGGAGCAAAGCTCTACGTGTAAGCGCTTGATACTGGTTACTTCGATCACAACGCCTTTATCTGAGCATGTATTTTATGAAATGCAACAATTCAAAATTTACCACATATCACAATCATTTATAAAGCACAGTCATAATTTCATAATCATCGGACCTAAGTCCAGCATTCAACTTTCGTTGAGACTTCACATAGCATAATACCACAATCAGAGTTTTATAATCTTGGGACCTAAGTTCGGCATTCAACTTTCGTTAAGAATCCACATATAATACAGAATTATTAAACAAATCAGAACACTTCCAATACAGTCACAAATATTTACTCTTCAGACTTTAAGTTTGGAATTCAGAAACAAAAACGCAATAATTCAATAATTGGAAGCTTAACAAATCAAATCAAATCAATCCTAGGAAATTCATCTAGGTTGACTTACAGTACGCTCTAATAAGCTATTGCCTAGATGGTCCCGCAATGTCCAACTGGAATCTGATTTGATCTTCTAAAACATACACAACACATTCACAAATATCACATTTTTGCTTAAATGTACAGTGTTCTTTTATGCACATCAATTTATAAAACGTATGCACAATATATGTTCAATGAAAATTCCGGGTACCTTATTGTAATTTTCATTATCAAATCGATCAGATATCAAAGGCCTCATTAATATCATTTGGTACTTATAATTTGGACCAAAATAAAGCAATGTGAAATCAATTTCATAGCCTAATTGACCACTTCAGATTTTCTACCCATATGATTTTGAGTCAACTTTCCATAATTAATCTGGTAAGGTAAATGACAAAATTAGGCAAAACTTCCTTCTAGAAAGTTGTTCTACAATGTCTTAAGTTTCTAATGACTCTAAGACCATCCAATTTGATTCGGTATTCAAAGATTTATGCACAAAATACCACAGAATGTGCACATTTGAACTTTTGGCTAGTACAAGATCATACCCTCTAATTGTACAACTCATATCTTTCAGCTCAGATCTCCAAAAATTACAAACTTTGTACCAATTTAAAGCTAAGAGAATAAGCTACAACTTTGGTGAAGACATCTTAGTCTAATTCGGCCTATATCAATACAGTTTATTCAAACTCTACAGGATATGATTTTTGTCCTTGACAGTGCTTTAGCTTAAGCTATAACTCACTTACATGCCAATTTTGAAAATCTTAGAGACAAAATTAAAAGTCGAATTATCCAGGAAAGTTGTAGAAATATGTCTCTAGTTTAATATGAATTAAAAATCAACTCATTCAAAAATCTACACCTCAAGTTATAGTTAGAAAACCGAAGCATGATTATGAAACTTTTCCAACTCATATCAATCCAGCAGACTTCCACACTTTCATCCTATCAATCACTTTCAAATCAATTCAGATAACTCTAAATTTTTATGGAGAGAAAGAAAAATGTCTTAGGAATCCATTGATCTAAGTTTCAAGTTATTTGGAGTTCGGATGAAAAAGTTATAGGCAAAAGACTGAGGGTTGTTCAATGAAAAACTCTAGTTTTTAATTACATTTCAAATACTAACATCAAACACGCAATTCACACCATATTTGCTTCTTCTTCCTCCACCCACACATGCATCAACACCATTTACATATGCAGCACTCCCCAAGCACGAAAATGTACTCCATTTACACATGCATCCAGTTACAAACATTAAAATCTCAGCAGAAATCATTTACACTATCATAAAACTTACTTGATTAAGCTTCTCTCTCTTCAGAAATTTTCCAGAACTTAGGAGAGCAAACAATGGGTTTTGGAGATGGCAAAGCAAGAAGGGAGATAGTGGTTTTTGGTGGAATCAAGGAAAGATGCTGCAGAAACTTTTTCCTAAGGCTAGGTGTCTCTCTTTAGGCTTGACACATGCTTCCAATGCATGTGTTACATGTGTCCTCCAAGTAAGGCTACCAATTGTCACTTAAATCTTTGTCTACATGTCACAAATTAATTGATCCATTTGTCACTCCATAATTGGCCCATAAATCAACATTTTTCTAAAATTCACCAAAAATTTCAAAATAATAATATGACTCTCCAAATAAATTTTCAGCTCAAAATAATTCACAAAAAATTTCAAAATATCCAAAATATACCAAAATTGTCAAATCATAATTAAAACACTCCAATTTAATCCACAATTTTCACTTATAAATCAAATTTACCCGGAAATGTCAACAAATGCATGTACAATTATTTGTATAAGTCAAAATTCATATGCATATATTAGCGAATACTCAATTATGCAAAGTATATGATGTATTGTAAATTTCTAAATTTTCTAACCCCTAACATGGGGTGTTATAAAATGTGTGTCAATGGACTCCCTCCAGGTTTCTGGTTTCTGTATAACCTAGTAGCTGAGAGGAAAATCATGACAACAATCGCTATAGCCATAGTTGGTATGCCAAAGCCCCAACCGCAACCAACATTTGTTTGAATCCAAAAAGGCACGGAAACAACAACAATAGAACCAATTGAAGAAAGAACCCTTCATTTTCTTCTCAATCCCATCAGAATCATCAAATTGGTCTGCACCAACGGAAGAGATACAAAGCTTGATCCCTCCAGTCTTTAAAGCTATATGATATAATCCTGTAAAGAAAATTGCAGTAGCATTGCTCTAGCTGCTACTAAACTATGTTAGTTTAATTCTCTACTTGATGAACTTGGACTCTCTAATATTAAACTACTTTTGTACTGTAACTAACATCATTGCTACCTTTCTTATTGCAGATCATGTCTCTTATGCTCGTGCCAACCATATTGAGATTGATATACACTTTGTTTGTGAGTTGGTTGCAAAGAAATTTCTATTTATACGTTATATATCATGTTCTCACCAACTTGCTAACATTCTCACCAAACCATTAGGTTCTACTTCGATCTTGCAATTTCATTCCAAGCTCAATGTTCTTCGAAACATTAGCTTGCAAAGGGCTGATAACAAATCATCTTCTTAGTTGTAATTCTCTTAAAGACACTTATCCTCTTATCTTCTTTTTAAGTTGTTATTACACTTGCTATACTTGTCTTTTGTAACATATCATTTTAGTTTAGATAATATCTTATCATTTTTGTTTATATTGAATAAATTATAAATTAATTCACCTTATCTACATTTGTGTATAGATACATGTACATTATAAATGAATAATTCATTTATAATGTACATGTATTAAATATTCCATTTTCGAGAAGGCAACTCAATTTGCAACTAACAAATTACTTATCATTAAACGACTCTATGTAACGACCACTTTTCTATGATATGGAGATTAAAAAAATCAGCATCTCTTCAACAGCAGAATATTCTAATCGACAGCCTTTTCTCTTGACCACCGAACCAATTAAATACATCTCTTTGGGTTGGAAACCACTAAACAAGTTGGTAACTGATAAAGAAGACATTAGTTTTATACTGTAACGTAATAATAAAAGTAGAGCGTCGTCGATTAGTGGAGGCAGAGCAGTTGTTTAGAAGTGGAAAAAATGGCTGCATGCTATGCTCCTACCATGAGTCGATGTAGTTTAATTATGTTTAAACACATCGAAAAGGAAGTTGAGCTAAATGATTAGTGAACACATAGATTTAATAATTTGATAAGATTTTCAATTATCAAACCACCTTAAACACAACACAAACCTTAATTATTGGTACAAGATTAACCAACAATTTGTATAAGCGAATAAAAACATAAAACTTTATCTATTTTTGCTTTTTAATTTTTCAAAGAATAAGAAGTTAAAATTTTTCGATCAATTTTTATAAAAAATTATATAATTTTTTTTATAACTAAACGACTTTTTGTGTCGTTTTAATACGTTAGTCTCTTAACAGGTCAAGTTATTTCAATAGGCAATAGAAAACTTACGAGGATTTATTAGGCTTCCCTATCATTTTCAATAAATAATCAATCAAATTTTAATTTTAATTTTAATTTTATAAAGTTAGTAAAATAAAATTTTAAAAAACTCTAGGTATTGTGTAGTAATTGTAATACATACACCAGCTGGCATTGCATGTATTCGTGTCAATGGAAAACGGCGGGTTGGATAAGCCTGGAAATGGCAATTTTTTTCTTTTAAAAAAAGAAGGGTTGATGTTCTCCACTAATCCTTTAGAACCTCAAACGACTGCTTAAACTAAGCCAACCAAAATCTGGGAAGGTACACATACATGACATAATGCAAATACATCCTGTGGACAGCAAATTCATTCCCACGTGCCTATTTCCTTTCCAATATGTATACCTACGCAGCGCATTCCTCATTCCTGACATGTTGTTCGTACAAGGCAAGGCCAACACCCAAATTTGAAAACTTTTTGAGTGCTCTCCAGCAGAGCTGCCTATAAATCTTTTGGAACATCAAAGGTCCACCCACTGAAAACCCCTCGGGACCTGAAAAACTATCCAACCTTATGGCCATGTTTTGGATTCTCTGCTTTCTCCATTTCTTTCTTTACACCACAAAGCTTCCAGCTTTTGCCCTCACTTCGCCGCAGGACATATCGGCATTAAAAACCTTCAAGTCTTCAGTTAAGCCGACCTCAATTCAACCGTGGTCGTGTCTTGCCTCATGGGATTTCACCACCGACCCTTGTGCCATCCCTCGCCGGATCCACTTCATCTGCGGCGTTACCTGCTCGCCGGACTCCACCCGAGTCACGGAAATTACTCTCGACCCGGCAGGATACTCGGGCCAACTCACTCCCCTCGTTTCCCTACTCAGTAACCTCACCATACTTGACCTCTCTGATAACAACTTCTACGGTGTCATTCCATCATCTATTTCCTCACTCCCCAACCTCCAATCCTTGACTCTCCGTTCTAATTGGTTTTCTGGCTCTTTCCCAGACTCCATCACCAACCTGAAATCCCTCGAAAGTTTAGACCTTTCACATAATTCTCTATCAGGTTACCTCCCAAAAGCCATGACTTCAATGTCCAGTTTGAGAAGACTCGATCTTAGTTTCAACAAGCTAACTGGGTCTTTACCAAAACTGCCTCACAACCTGTTAGAACTAGCTATGAAGGGGAATTCTTTATCTGGGTCACTATCAAGAAAATGGTTCGAGGGTTTAACTCAGTTAGCAGTGATTGAACTGAGCCAGAACTCGTTGAGCGGGACACTAGAATCGTGGTTCTTTCTTTTACCAGCACTTCAACAAGTTGATCTGGCCAACAACAGCCTGACACGAGTTGACGTCTCAAAACCTACAAATGGCTACAGCGATCTCGTAGCTGTTGATCTCGGGTTCAACAAAATAGAAGGCAACGTCCCTGTAAATTTCGCTGCTTATCCTCTGCTGTCTTCTCTGTCACTAAGGTACAATCATTTACGTTGGACGATCCCACTAGAGTTTAGTACAAAGAAGAGTTTGACAAGGCTGTTTCTAGATGGGAATTTCTTGACCGGGAAGCCGCCCCCGGCATTTTTCGCCGTAAGTACGCCGGTGGTGGGGAGTTTAGGGGATAATTGTCTGCAAGTATGTCCACATTCGTCTCAGTTATGCACGCCGTCCCAGAAGCCTAGTTCCATATGCAAGCAGGCTTATGGTCATATGGTGGAAAACCAAGGTCTTAGTGTGTCAGATGTAAGGCAATAAAATACTTTCTTATTTTTTGATAAATACAAATGTAACCTAAAGTTTGTAATAATTAAATGAAATATATAGTTGGTTCTTAAAATTGGTGATGCGAAGTCTTTTTCCTTCAGTTCCAGGTCATGTAAGTCGTATGTTTTTGGTTAAGGTCTCTTTTAGTTTAGACTGATGACAGAACACTATTAGGTGAGAAGTGTTTGATTTTCTTGGATAAGTTGGGTTCTGAGTCAGTCCATGTGCATTTAGACTTATTATGGTTCGCAGGAGTTTTTAGTTCAACTAACAATATTAAAATAATTACATCCATTCTCTCGTGTTAAGGGTATAAGTTACATTTTCATGTCTTTGGAGCTTGTGGTAAGGTTGAACACTTACACTCTTGAGTTGAAACGTTTGGGTATAGAGTCAGGTTCCGTTGTAAGTGGTCGTTGGTTCCTGAATCCACCAGCTGACAATTTCCAGGCATTTCGGGTTGCATACCAGAAAAGAAAACCGAACTACTTGAAGCTTTTGAATGAAATGGTAAAGTTGTCATGAATCATGAATCACGATAGATACAGTCCATGTGAGCTCTGTCGGTAAGACGGCATACGGAATGGGATTTTCGTGAGATTTTGTTTATATAGTTTTGGACGGACGTAGAAATTTTGTTGAATAAAGGCAAAATTTTAATTTTGATAGAAGTAAATTTTTATTTTTTTATAAGATTAAAGTTTAAAATAATAATTTTTTATATAATAATTTTTAAAAAATAGCAGGGACAGGTGCCTCCAATATAGATCCATCCATATAGCGATATATAAATAAATACTACGTGGGGCAATGTCCTAATAGTTGACAACTTTTTATCATTACTCTTCAACCGTTGCATTGCTTGTAGTAATTGACTTGACGGGTCATGAGGATAGGAGGTGACAAAAGATGGACCCCTTTCCATGAAATATGATCTGATATGATATGATGGTTGAATTTGCTGTAGCGTTACTCCAAGCTTAAGTCAACAAAGTGAAAGATAAGGCTAATCATCGTAAATGCAAACTGCCCACTTCAGTTTATTTATTTAATAATGACTGAAAGTTACCTGAGATTGGAGTTCATCTCAAATTTGTTTTACTTCTATTGGAAAATGTATCTGCTATCTCTGTTCAAGTCATAAATCATATCATACACACCTAGTAATTCTAGTTTAATTAGTACTCTCTCTTATTCATAATAAGTGTCGTGATACATTTTAATTATTCAAAATAAGTGTCATTCTTGACTTTGTATGTATGTTTATAATTTTATTTTCAAAATTAACCTTTAATTTCTGTCTCATTTTAATTACACAGATTACAATTTCAAGGTAATTTAATAGTATGCAATTTCTCTCACATGCTAATTAATAAGGGTATATCTATAATTTCATTAGCTTTCTTAATAAGCGTGCGTTTTTCTAAAACAACACTTATTATAAATCGGAGGGAGTAATTTGGATGATGAATTTTAGATAAAGACAAGTAGTTATTGTTCTTTTTTTTTCCAATTTTTATGGGCATACAATTATGAGGTTTACAATGTTGAGCAAATAAGACTAGGGCCCTTCTGGGGACAGAAAGGACGTTTGAGAGTAATTTCATAGTAGGTGTCATGTAATCATTGCTACATTAAATTATCATATTTCTTTTAGATATGCAAATCCTTATTACATTATGTTTCTTATTACTTTGTATCTTTAATTATATTAATTCTAATGATTAAAGGATTAAATTGATTTTAATAATAAAAATTTTGAATTTGTCAATTTTTAATTTAATTTTTTTACTTTTCAATTTTATTTATTTTAATAATTAAAAATAATAAATTTATTAATTGCTTGAGATTATAGACAAATTACAACCAAAAAAAACATATCTTACTTTGTAGGTTGGTAAAGCACCATCCAAATCAATTGATTTGTTAGTCTTCGAAATTATTAACTTTGGCATTGTTAATAGAGCAAAAGTTGAAACAAATGTGCCTTCTAGATCCCAGAGCACAGGTTATTTGTCAATTGGTCGTTAACGTAGAATAATTTGTTTAAGACGGTATTTCTGTAAACTAATTAATTTTGTTTTGCTTATTTCTTATTAGCATGCACATGTTTTTGTAACCCATAAAGATAATTTTGTCCCAACAAGTTAGGTATAGAATTTTATCAAATGTCAAAAATTAACGTATATTTTTTAATATTAAAATAATTCAACAAATCTAAATTCAATTTTATGAGGTGTTAGGACTTTCGGGACCATATTATTTCACATTAATTAAACAATAGCGATTATTTTGGTTTATTTACTTGTCAATATCATTTTTACACTTTTATTATTGATAATAATGAAATAATACACAAGAATTTAATATAAATCAATTTAATAATGAGTTCTAATTTAATTTCTTAAAAATATTAGAATATCATTTATATCTAGTTAAAAATAAATCAGTAAATCAGTAAAAGATTGTTTAATTTACTTTCAAATTGATATTTGTTTATGTGTTTATATTTTTAATTTAATATTATTATTCCCTATAATTAAATATTTGATATTTTAAACAATATATTTAATTATTGACAAAAATAAAAATAAAAATAAAAATGAAAATGAAAGATTAAAACCAATTTTGTGATTTTGTGAGAGGTAGTTTGTTTCCAATTTAAACTTTCTATTATATTTTTTAGTTTATTTCTTGATATATATATATAATAAAATAAAAACAAAAACTTACTTAATTATTAATATAAAGGTTCAAAGTTTATTTTGATTGTCAATGTTTATAGCAAAGTACAAAACAAATCTTAACATTTTAAATCATTCAAATTGAATCCCAACATTTTCAAAATGTTTAAAACAAACTCTAAATAGGTAGAAAATTTAACGAAATTAACTCCCTAATAATTAAACGCAATAACAATATTGACATGATATTATTTTTATTTTTAAACTAAAAAATAGGTTCCACTGCTACCTAACAAATGAGACTCATTATTAGAAATCTATAAAAGTAAATCCTTAATGTCACATGACAAGCGAGACTAACAATCATAAATTTATAAAAAGCAAGTTTCCATTGTCACAATCACAGTGGGGTCCACTTTTGGTAAATTTGAAAAAATAATTGAGACCTACTTTTTTATCTAAAAAATAAAAAAAATGTCACGTTAGTATTTATGTGATATTGAAAGTGAGTTAACATTGTTAATTTTTTTTAATTGGGGTTTATTTTGAATATTTTTAAAAAGTTAGAGTTTAATTTGAATGTTTTAAGATATTAGAGCTCAAGTTGTACTTTCTAAAAAATTAAAATTGATTACTGATAATAATAAAAGGAAAGAACAAAAGTTTGGAAAGCCATAACACTATCCTAATAAAGAAACAATCATCATAAAAACGGCAGCGTTTTCAACACATGAAGAGTCAACACAGTAAAAAAAATGACAACATTCCAATTATGAAATCTATTAGCCCCGTAGTTGAGTAAATGGGGTACATAAATCCCAAGATCCAAATAACTCATCTTGTGTTACCCAATTAGGGTTGGAAGAATTGACAATCACCACCACTTTGAGGGACAACTAGGAGTGAGTCTTGAAGGAGAAACGCAGATCAAGAAATTAGATGAAAAGGTTAGACAAATCCTTTATAAACCAAGTTTTTATTTTTCATGTTTCACACTGGAAAACTATCCGATGTAAAGTGATAAGGCATTTTCACATGTCTCTTTCTTTACCAGTCTATTAGTTGAGTGTCTTAAGCAGACGGGTTCACAACCAAACCCCCATACTTTAGTCACTTCCCCTTCGTCCCCTTGAAGTAAGTCCCCCCTCTGATGCTTTCCACTCCTCTGAAAATGTTTGCTTCGAAATCTCTTGCTACCATTGACATGCATATTTCTCTATATTCTCCATAAGCTAGCTAGTTAGGATGAGTTCAAGTTGTATTTTGTTGTAAATGTTTCAGTTTCAAAATGTAATTTTGGCGTAAAGGTTTAATGCAACTACACTTTTTAGAAAAAGAAATAGAACTACACTTTTATTCATGATAATAAATTTATGATAATAATGAAAGAGAAGAACAAAAGTTTGGAGAGTCGTAACACTCTCCTAGTAGAGAAACTATCACCATAAAAATGATAGTGTTTTCAACATCTAAAGAGTCAACATAGTAGAGAAAAAACAACAGCATTCCAAATTATGAAATCTATTAGCCTCTTTGTTAAGTAAAAGGGTTAAGTAAATCCAAAAATCCAAACAACTCCTCTTGCGTTACCCAATTAGGGTTAGAAGGATCTAACGATCATCACCATCTTGAGGGACACCTAAGAGTGACTCTTGAAGGAGAAACGTAGATCAGGAAATTAGATGAAAATGTAAGACAAATCCTTTATAAACCAATTCTCTATTTTTGATGTTTCACACTAGAAAATTGTCTGATGTAAAGTGATAAGGCTTTTTCACATGTCTCTTTCTTTAGCAGTCCATCAGGTGAGTTTCTCAAGCAGACGGATTCACAACCAAACCCCAATATTGTAGTTGTTTTCCCTCTGTCCCCTTAAGGTAAGTCTCCCCTCTGATGCTTTCCATTCCTCTAAAAATGTTTGCTTCAAAATCTCCTTTCTATTGTTGATATGCATATTTCTCCATATTATCCATAAGCTAGCTAGTTGGGATGAGTTCAAGTTTTATTTTGTTTTAAATGTTTGACTTTCAAAATATACCTTGGGCGTAAAGGTTTAATGCAGCTACACTTTTCTGAAAAAGAAATATAACTACACTTTCATGGATGATAAAAAGGATATGATAATAATGAAATAGAAGAACAAAATTTTGGAGAGCCATAACACTCTCCTAGTAGAGAAACTATCACCATTAAAACAACAACATTTTCAATACCTAAAGAGTCAACACAATAGATAAAAAAAGTATTACAAGTTAAGAAATCTATTAACCCTTTTGTTGAGTAAAAGGGGTAAATAAATCTTAAAATCTAAACAACTCCTCCTGTGTTACCCAATTAGGGTTGGAAGGATTTGGCGATCACCACCATCTTAAAGGACACCCAAGAGTGAGTCTTGAAGGAGAAATGTAGATCAAGAAATTAGATGAAAAGGTAAGACAAATCCTTCATAAACCAAGTTTCTATTATTCATGTTTCACACTGGAAAACTATCCAATGCAAAGTGATAAGGCCTTTCACATGTATCTTTCTTTACCAGTCCACCAGTTGAGTGTCTAAAGCAAACGGGTTCATAACCAAACCCCCATTCCCTAGCCGCTTCCCCTTTGTCCCCTTGAGGTAAGTCTCCCCTTGGATGCTTTCCATTCCTCTGCAAATGTTTGCTTCGAAATCTCCTTGCTACTGTTGATATGCATATTTCTCTATATTCTCTATAAGCTAGCTCGTTAGGATGACTTCAAGTTGTATTTTGTTGTAAATGTTTAAGTTTGAAAATGTACCTTTCGTAAAAAGATTTAATGCTGCTACACTTTTGTGAAAAAGAAATATAACTACACTTTTATGGACGATAATAATTATATGATAATAATGAAAGAGAAGAACATAAGTTTGGAGAGCCCTAACTCTCACCTAGTAGAGAAACTATCACCTTAAAAACGACAGTGTTTTCAACACATAAAGAGTCAACACAGTAGAGAAAAAACGACAATGTTCTAAGTTATGAAATCTATTAGCCCCTTTGTTGAGTAAAAGGGGTAAATAAATCTCAAAATCCAAACAGCTCATTTTGCATTACTCGATTAGGGTTGGAAGGATCTGGCGATCACCACCATCTTGAGGGACACCCAAGAGTGAGTCCTGAAGGAGAAACGCAGGAAATTATATGAGAAGGTAAGACAAATCGTTCATAAACCAAGTTTCTATTTTTCATGTTTCAGACGAGAAAACTGTTCGATGCAAAGTGATATGGCCTTTATCTTTCTTTACCAGTCCATTAGTTGGGTGCCTTAAGCAAATGGGTTCACAACTAAACCCCAATACCATAATCGCTTTCCCTCTGTCCCCTTGAGGTAAGTCTCCCCTTCGATGTTTTCCACTCCTCTGAAAATGTTTGCTTTGAAATCTCCTTGCTACTTTTGATATGCATATTTCTCTATATTCTCTATAAGCTAGCTAGTCAGGATGTGTTCAAGTTGTATTTTGTTGTAAATTTTTTAGTTTCAAATTGCACCTTTAGCATAAAGGTTTAATGCAGCTACACTTTTCTAAAAAAGAAATATAACTACACTTTTTTAGACGATAATAATTATATGATAATATGAAAGAGAAGAACAAAAGTTTGGAGAGCCATAATCCTCTCCTAGTAGAGAAACTATGACCATAAAAAATGACATCATTTTCAAGACCTAAAGAGTCAACAGAGTAGAGAAAAAACGACAACATTCCAATTTATGGAATCTATTAGCCCTGTTGTTGAGCAAAAGGGGATAATAAAATCCCAAAATCCAAACAACTCCTCTTGCATTACCCGATTAGGGTTGGAAGAATCTAGCGATCACCACCATCTTGAGGGACACTTAGGAGTGAGTCTTGAAAGGGAAACGCAAATATGGAAATTAGATGAAAAGGTAAGACAAATCCTTCATAAACCCAGTTTTCATTTTTCATTTTTCATGTTTCACACTGGAAAACTATCCGATGCAAAGTGATATGGCCTTTTCACATGTCTCTTTCTTTACCAGTCCGTCAGTTGAGTGCCTCAAGCAGACGGGTTCACAACTAAACCCCAATACCATAGTCGCTTCCCCTCTGTCCCCTTGAGGTAAGTCTCCCCTTCGATGTTTTCCACTCATTTGAAAATGTTTGCTTCGAAATCTCTTTGCTACTTTTTATATGCATATTTCTCTATATTCTCCATAAGCTAGCTAGTCAGGATGGGTTCAATTTGTATTTTTTTGTAAATTTTTTAGTTTCAAAGTGTACCTTTGGCATAAAGGTTTAATGCAGCTACACTTTTCTAAAAAAGAAATATAACTACACTTTTCTTGGACAATAATAATTATATGATAATAATGAAAGAGAAGAAAAAAAGTACCCAGTAGAGAAACTATCACCATAAAAATGACAACATTTTCAACACCTAAAGAGTCAACAGAGTAGAGAAAAAACAACAGCATTCTAATTTATGAAATCTATTAGCTCCGTTGCTGAGCAAAAGGGGATAAATAAATCCTAAAATCCAAACAACTCCTTTTGCATTACCCGATTAGGGTTGGAAGAATCTGGCGATCACCATCATCTTGAGGGACACCCAAGAGTGAGTCCTAAAGGGAAAACGTAGATCTGGAACTTAGATGAAAAGGTAAGACATATCATCCACAAACCAAGTTTCTATTTTTCATGTTTCACACTGGAAAACTGTCCGATGCAAAGTGATATTGCCTTTTCACATGTCTCTTTCTTTACTAGTCCGTCAGTTGAGTGTCTCAAGTAAACGAGTTCATAGCCAAACCCCCATATCGTTTTCGCTTCCCCTCTGTCCCCTTGAGGTAAGTCTCTCATTTGATGTTTTCCACTGCTATGAAAATGTTTTCTTTGAAACCTCCTTGCTACAGTCGACATGCATATTTCTTTATATTCTCCATAAGATAGATAGTTGGGATGAGTTCAAGTTGTATTTGTTTGTAAATGTTTGAGTTTCAAAATGTATCTTTGGTGTAAAGGTTTAATGCAGCTACACTTTTATTGATTATAATAAATATATAATAATATTGAAAGAGAAGAATAAAAGTTTGGGGAGCCATAACACTCTCCTAGTAAAGAAACTATCATCATAAAAACGACAACCATTTCAACACTTAAAAAGTCAACAGAGTAGAGAAAAAATGACAACGTCGCAATTTATGAAATATATTGGCCCCGTTGTTGAGCAAAAGTGGGTAAATAAATCTCAAAATCTAAATAGCTCCTTTTGTATTACCCGATTAGGGTTGGAAAAATCTGGCGATCGCCACCATCTTGAGGGACACCCAAGAGTGAGTCTTGGAGGGGAAATGCAGATCAGGAAATTAAATGAAAAGTTATTACAAATCCTTTATAAACCAAGTTTCTATTTTTCATGTTTCACAATGGAAAATTGTTCGATGCAAAGTGATATGGCCCTTTCACTTGTCTCTTTCTCTACCAGTCCATCTGTTGAGAGTCTCAAGCATATGGGTTCATAGCCAAACCCCCATACCGTAGTTGCTTCCCCTCTGTCCCCTTGAGGTAAGCCTCTCCTTTGATTTTTTCCACTCCTCTGAAAATGTTTGCTTCAAAATCTCCTTGCTACTGTTGATATGCATATTTCTCTATATTCTCCATAAGCTAGCTAATTAGGATGAGTTTAAGCTGTATTTTTTGTAAATGTTTGAGTTTCAAAATGTACCTTTGGTGTAAAGGTTTAATGCAACGACACTTTTTTGAAAAAGAAATATAAATACACTTTTATTGATGATAATAAACATATGATAATATTGTAAGAGAAGAATAAAAGTTTAGATATCCATAACACTCTCCTAGTAGAGAAATATCACCATAAAAATGCCTAAAGAGTCAACATAGTAGAGAAAAACGAAAGCGTTCCAATTTATGAAATATATTAGCCCCTTAGTTAAGCGAAAGGGAGTAAATAAATTCCAAAGTCCAAACAACTCATCTTGCACTACTCGATTAGGATTGGAAGAATCTAGCGATCACCACCATCTTGAGGGACACCCAAGAGTGAGTCTTGAGGGGGAAATGCAAATCAAGAAATTAGATAAAAAGGTAAGACAAATCCTTTGTAAACCAAGTTTCTATGTTTCATACTTCACACTATATAACTGTCCGATGCAAAGTGATAAGGCTTTTTCACATGTCTCTTTCTTTACTAGTCCATCAGTTGAGTGCCTCAAGCAGACAAGTTCACAACCAAACCCCCATACCGTAGTCGCTTCCTCTCTGTCCCTTTGAGGTAAGTCTCCCCTCTGATGCTTTCCATTCCTTTGAAAATGTTTGCTTTGAAATCTCCTTGCTACTGTTGTTATGCATGTTTCTCTATATTCTCCATAAGCTAACTAGTTGGGATGAGTTAAAGGTTGTATTTTGTTGCAAATGTTTAAGTTTCAAAATATACCTGGGCATAAAGGTTTAATGCAGCTACACTTTTTTGAAAAATAATTATAACTACACTTTTATGGATGATAATAATGAAAGAGAAGAACAAAAGTTTGGAGAGCCATAACACTCTCCTAGTAAAGAAACTATCACCACAAAAATGAAAATGTTTTCAACACCTAAAGAGTCAACATAGTGGAGAAAAAAAATGATAGCATTTCAAGTTATGAAATATATTAGCCCTATTATTAAGTAAAACGGGTAAATAAATCCCAAAATCCTAACAGCTCCTCTTGCATTACTCGATTAGGGTTGGAAGAATCTAACGAACACCGACATCTTGAGAGACAACAGGGAGTGAGCCTTGAAGGAGAAACGCAGATCAGGAAATTAGATGAAAAGATACAACAAATCCTTCATATACCAAGTTTTTATATTTCATGTTTCACAATGGAAAATTGTCTGATGCAATGTGATGAGGCCTTTTTTAACATGTCTCTTTCTTTACTAGTCCATCAATTGAGTGTTTGAAGCAGATGGGTTCATAGCCAAAACTCCATTCCATAGTCGCTTCCCCTCTGTCCCTTGAGGTAAATCTCCCCTCCGATGTTTTCCATTCCTCTGAAAATGTTTGCTTCAAAATCTCCTTGCTACTGTTGATATGCATATTTCTCCATAGTCTCTATAAGCTAGCCAGTCGAGGTGATTTCAAGTTGTATTTTCTTGTAAATGTTTGAGTTTCAAAATGTACCTTTGGGGTGAAGATTTAATGCAGCTACACTTTTTTGAAAAAGAAATATAACTACACTTTTATGGACGATAATAATGAAAGAGAAGGACAAAAGTTTAGAGAGCGATAATACTCTCCTAGTAAAGAAACTATCACCATAAAAGCAACAACATTATTGACACCTAAAGAGTCAACATGGTAGAAAAAAACAACAGTGTTCCAAGTTATGAAATCTATTAGCCTTGTTGTTGAGTAAAGGGGGTAAATAAATCCCAAAATCCAAACAGCTCCTCTTGCGTTACTCGATTAGGGTTGGAAGGATCTTGCGATCACCACCATCTTTAAGGACATCAAGGAGTGAGTCTTGGAGGAGAGACGTAGATCAGGAAATTAAATGAAAAGGTAAGATAAACCCTTCGTAAACCAACTTTCTATTTTTCATGTTTCACACTGGAAAATTGTCCAATGCAAAGTGATAAGGCCTTTCCACATGACTCTTTCTTTACCAGTCCATCAGTTGAGTGTCTTAAGTAGATGGTTTCATGGTCAAACCTTCATACCATAGTCCCTTTCCCTCTGTCCCCTTAAGGTAAGTCTCCCCTACAATGCTTTCCATTCCTCTGAAAATGTTTGCTTCGAAATCTCCTTGCTACTTTTGATATGCATATTTCTCTATATTCTCCATAAGCTAGATAGTCAGGATGTGTTCAAGTTATATTTTGATGTAAATTTTTTAGTTTCAAAATGTACCTTTGGCGTAAAGGTTTAATGCAGCTACACTTTTCTAAAAAAGAGATATAACTACATTTTTTTGGACGATAATAATTATATGATAATAATGAAGAAGAAGAACAAAATTTTGGAGAGCCATAACCCTCTCCTAGTAGAGAAACTATCACCATAAAAATGACATCATTTTCAACACGTAAAGAGTCAACAGAGTAGAGAAAAAACGACAACGTTCCAATTTATGGAATCTATTAGCCCTGTTGTTGAGCAAAAGAGATAATAAAATCCCAAAATCCAAACAGCTCCTCTTGCATTACCCGATTAGGGTTGGAAGAATCTGGCGATCACCACCATCTAGAGGGACACCCAAGAGTGAGTCTTGAAAGGGAAACGTAGACCTGGAAATTAGATGAAAAAGGTAAGACAAATCTTTCATAAACCAAGTTTCTATTTTTCATGTTTCACACTGGAAAACTATCCGATGCAAAGTGATATGGCCTTTTCACATGTCTCTTTCTTTACCACTCTATCAGTTAAGTGTCTCAAGCAGACGGGTTCATAGCCAAATCCCCACACCGTAGTCGCTTCCCCTCCCCTTAAGGTAAGTCTCCCCTTTGATGTTTTTCACTACTTTGAAAATGTTTGCTTCAAAATCTCCTTGCTACTGTTGATATGCATATTTCTCTATATTCTCCATAAACTAGCTAGTTGGGATGAGTTTAAGTTGTATTTTTTTGTAAATGTTTGAGTTTCAAAATGTACCTTTGGTGTAAAGGTTTAATGCAACTACATTTTTTTGAAAAAGAAATATAACTACACTTTTATTGATGATAATAAATATATGATAATAATGAAAGAGAAGAATAAAAGATTGGAAAGCCATAACACTCTCCTAGTAGAGAAA
Source organism: Erythroxylum acuminatum (assembly GCA_026284645.1). Taxonomy (NCBI): domain Eukaryota; kingdom Viridiplantae; phylum Streptophyta; class Magnoliopsida; order Malpighiales; family Erythroxylaceae; genus Erythroxylum; species Erythroxylum acuminatum. Next base: position 9,566 of record JANKOD010033543.1, on the reverse strand, counting down.
CTATCACCATAAAAACGACAACATTTTCAACACCTAAAGAGTCAATAAAGAGTCAATAGAGTAGAGAAAAATTGGCAGCGTTCCAATTTATGAAATATATTAGCTTTGTTGTTGAGCAAAAGAGGGTAAATAAATCCCAAAATCCAAACAACTCCTCTTGCATTACCCGATTAGGCAGACAAGTTCATAGCCAAACCCCCATACTGTAGTCCCTTCGCCTCTGTCTCCTTGAGGTAAGTCTCCCCTCCGATGTTTTCCATTCCTCTGAAAATGTTTGCTTCAAAATCTCCTTGCTACTGTTGATATGCACATTTTTCTATATTCTCCATAAGCTAGCTAGTTGGGATGAGTTCAAGTTGTATTTTACTGTGAATGTTCGAGTTTCAAAGTTTACCTTTGACGTAAAGGTTTAATGCAGCTACACTTTTTTGAAAAAGAAATATAACTACATTTTTGTTAATGATAATAACTATATGATAATAATGAAAGAGAAAAAGATCGAATATTTAAATTGGGTTAATAAAAGTAGAAAGGAAAAACTGACAATCCAAACATATGAAGTAAAATTCGTTATAATATTTTAGTAAAGAATACAACAACTGCAAAATTTGATATGAATTAAAGTAAATCAATGAAAATTTTAAATTTTTTTGACCAAGGTGGAACCAATAGGTATGTGAATTAAAAAGAAATTACTAACTGAGTAAATAGAACGAGAACAAGAGTTCAACAATACAAAACAAAATATAGGAGAAACACAGTTCAACAATTATGATTAGTAAATACCAAGAAAGGCTTCGTAACAACAACAAAAATAGTTTGTATGTGCATTAAGTTACAATTATCCAAGTACTAAGAATCAATAAATAGCAAAAAAAAAAAAGATAGGAAATAGTAGCAAAAGGAGTTTGGAAGTGCATTAGGATTACAAGCATCTGAGATTTAAGTTTCAATTTCAAAATTGTTGAATATATCCTTTGTTTTCTTTCAAAACCTTTTTTTATTTACCTAAAAAGTATTAATTTAAGTTTCAATTTAAAATGTTTTGAATATATCCTTCATTTTCTTTCAAAACCTTTTTTTGGTTACCTAAAAAGTATTAATTATTTATCGTAATTAAGAAAGGATATATTCGTTTAATTTGATGGTACTTCATGCATCCCTTTTAAATCATTGACAAATGCAATAAGTTCAATCTTGTATTATTGCAAACTCAAAACGTTTAAGATTAAATTATATTATTATCATAATTAAATTCGATTTATGAATCATTATATAATCGTAAAACAAGCATTAATAAATTTAATTTGAAAGTGAATTATGAATTAAATATATATTTAAAACTTATCTCATGAATTATATAATTTTTAATCAAAGTCATAATTATTCAACTCCATAAAATAGAAATTTTAGTATAAAAAGAAAAGGTCATTTATCTTTTTTGAAATTAAAAAATAATAATAAGGTGAAAAAGTGCATCATGAAAGAATCAATTAGTCATAATAGTCATATGCTAGTTGTCTACGAAACTACTGCCGTATATTCAAACAAGTCCAACTTAAGTTGAAGCTTAACTACTTAACGGAGAGATGATCGCAATCTTAAGAGACCATTATCTTGATTTTTATTGCTAATTTCCAGTAGACGAAGTCGATAAATGCCAATTTTCAACCAAAACATAATTAGTCGAGGTGGAGCTTGTGAGCTATCAATTAGAGTATGATGGAGTCAATCAATTTAAACTGGTTCACGTTCTTGTCCTTCAGAGTAGTTGTTAACCATAAGACGAGACTTTGTCACCTTAAGTTAGGGGTTGCAAAGAACGTGAATTCTTTGCCAGATGAATAGGGAGAAATAACATTCGGTCTGTCTCTAATTGCTAGCCAGAGAATGACTGAGGATCAAGGACAACCATGCTTAAACGAGACAAGATTATACCATGGTACCTTTTAGGGGCTTCAAGTCTTAGCCATCATCTATATGAAGCATTTGGATATTAAAAGAGGTGAAATCCTTGGTTTTTATTGGTGTTTCACAAGTATTTCCAAAATGGATCATCAAAGTAGCAAGGTGGAATATCATGTGATTTCCAGTTTAACAATACAATGATTTTTGCTATCTCGTGTGTAGATGAAAGGTTAAAATTGAATGCTACTATGAGTTCTATAAATACAAACCAGTTGTGTGTATGTTCTATGATCATGTATCTTCAGTTGGCACTGGATTACAATTTTTTATTACTTAATATATATCAAGCTCTATTAAATAATAGGACACTAATGAAACTTTTCTTCACGTAAACCAGAATAGTTTAAAATGAATTGAAGTGAGATTCATCTTCATGTCATGTAGCATGGGAATGCACATCATCTTGACGATTAATAACTTTGGATTTAGGATTAATAAACCAAGATGTGGTCAGGTAAACCAATGTAATCGGGTTCAAGAGGGAAATTTCTGGATGATAGAATAACAAAGATGTTTCTTTTACCTAACCTATTTACCTGTTGATTACAAGCAAAGAACTCCTTGCTTATGATCTGGTCCTCAACCTCCAACCTGTAATTGCTTATACTACCATGCTTTCCCCAAAGTATAGTTAACGCTTTCTTTATCATTGATCTGCAATTTCAAGCAGGTGATGTCAAAAATACCATTAATAATGATGTCAATAACCGGATCTTTCAACCTCCATAGGATATATTTGTAAGGGGATGAGCAAGGCAGTAATCTGTGATGAAGTGGTAGTTAAAGCCCTTCATCAATCTTCCTATCCGTGTAATCTTGCACCCATGAAGTTTATTCAAGTTTGTGTTGAAAAAAATGCTAGTACTGCCAACCGTGTACACAAAATTATAGTACCTGAATTTGTGCAACCAAATTCTTTCTGCTCCATAACAGAGCACCAAAAATGAACAAAAAAATGGTACCCAGCTGCTAAAAAGTACACCCTGTAATGAAATGGAGTTATTGTAACTTACATTTGTTGGCACTCCATAGGAAAATAATCTCCATGAAGGAGCAAGGATCAGGAATGTCAAAATTGTTCAACACCTGAAAACCACATTAAGGACCAAAAACACGAGACAATAATAATACTAAAACCAGTAAACCAAATGGAAAGGGACATAGGAAATCCATGAGTCAAGTAATAGCTTTCTACTACAAAATATTGCCAGAAAATAAATAAATGTGAAGCACAGCAAAGAAAAGCCTAAAGTGCAAAACCGCAATGCCTGGATTAATTAGTACCTGAGAGTGCACAATACCAAAATTGTTAATGTGCTTCCCTTTGTAAGTGATACTGGCTTGTCTACCCAGAAGAAACTCAGGCGCCTATAGTAATTGTGAAGTAGCTCAGTGCAACACAACTAATGTCTCATAAAAACTTGAAGAAACAACATATATAAAAGATATTCTTACATATGACCGCTCTATGTAGTGCCCTGTGATGTCACCAACAGGTGCAAAAGGAGCTCCCTTCACTTTCATAACTCTGTCCAACAAGGAATGGATAAGCTGCAACCAAAACGTTCAAACATATCATGTCAACTCAGTACCTTTACTATCAACTCCCCACTTGACAACATAATGGAACAACAATGATCTCCATAATAGAGAACAAGTGAACTATGATATCGTAAATATAGAAGTAAAGAAGCAAGTTCGCAGCAGTTGATACATCAGTAATGTATGGGTGGAGAGAATCAAACCTTAAAAATCCACCAAGTAAGCAACATCTACCACTATCAATAACATTGGTATTTTACCCTAAATTCAATTCATGTTTTTATTCCACAAGCTTCAATATCCTAGATATGCAGCAATGGTTTCAAAGAATCACAGAAAAGAACCCTTCTACAACGTAACTGGCTGCCAAATTTTCCTATATAAATGCTGTAAAATGCCTTTCCTAGGATCTATCCCTTGAATTGGAATTCAAGCTAGTTAAAACTCATTATAATTGCATCATTTCTTCTTCATTTATATGATGTAGCTGTAAAATTACATGCAACTCTAGGCCACACATTTACATCTCCCAATTGTTTGTCAAATTTGTCATTTATATGCCTTGTCATAAGAAAACCAAATAATGAGTTTATCAAACAATATCACTCATGTAGGCATACTCCAAAGAAATACAACATATGAAAAACAAATAGAATACATCAATCACTGACTAACAAATCAAATTTGTACCTCAAATCCAGAGTTGGAGCCACAATGCAAAGCTGAAAGTGAGCGACGATTTGTCTCACCAACATATTTGCTCGCATCCAAGCGCACTATGTCACCCACTTCAAAAATCTAATACCAGATAGAACTATGAGAAGCGAGATACAAATTCTCATACAAGATATAAATACTAGAGCAATATGGACACACAAGAAATTATCTAAAACAGCATGTCGCCATATGTTCTGGAGACAATACCTTCAAGGGCTTTGGATGGTCTTTATTATGTCCAATGATCTTCAAAGCACCAGTCGTGAGGCCTATTATGTAAGAGTAGCATAAATAGAAAAAAGATGTTCATACCTATACCAAGAGTTCTTCGTATTTGCCCTAAATCAAATAACATCAAGAAGCTAGAACATGATCACGTGTATCAAAAGCATCATTTGTTTTCCATTTTTTCTGGCCCTTAAACTGAAACATTCAAGATTAATCAGGTTAGACAAGCAAACCTTCCCATTTGTTAACATCTTCTACAAAAAGCCTATTTACTCCTTCCCTCAAATTACAACTGGCTAGTGGGCATTTCCCCTAGTCATGCAACTGAATTTCTCACAAGTCCCTAACACTGTTGACATCACGGACAGTAGGAGTGTTTTTCTTTACGGAAAAATAATACGATTACAACTCTTAAACCTTTACTACTAGGTAGCTCTTTGGGTAGTCAGGCCCTTTCCTTAGAGACAGTTGGAAAAGAAAAACTTTACATTAACAAGAACAAAAAATAATATGATTAACATAGAAATGCATTTTAGGACATCATGCCCACGATCTTCCGTCCCATGCGCTTCCTATACTTCGCTTTTAGCCTTCAGATGATAATAGGAGGAACAAAATGCAGCCTCAGGGGACTAAAGGTTGGCTATTATGAATCTCTCTTGCTTCAAGCACATCGGGAGAGTATCGATCCATGAGTAAATCAACCTGCTCAGAGAATGAGTTATTCTTGTGTTCGCCTAGGTGCCTGACCATTTCATTCCATCTCTTTCGGCACACATCTCCAGATCTATGCTCCAGAAGATTGTCCCAGTCAACATCTTCCATGCAGCAAGCATCTTGGTTATAGAGCTCGATCACCAGTTGGTAGTCATCTGTATCAAGCCATTTCAATTCTTTCACCATTGGTGATGTCAACTGATCATACCATTTCTGGCAGCAGAGAGCTTGTGCTCTTGTTCCCAACTTGTCACTGATCGCAGTCCAACATATGTTATCCCTCAGCATTCCATGCTTGGATTTCCTTTCTGCAAAAGCCTTCATGCGCAGATCCGAGTTCACTAAATCAAACAAAGTCTGGTACTCATCTTGAGACCAAAATCCTTTATTCATGTTGGGCAATTTAACCCGACGCCAGGCATCCTTTACATGAAGACGATGTCTACCGAGTGCATCAGCTAATGTTCTCCAATCAGACCCATTCTTTTCATAAAACTTGCGTGTCATTTCAAGCTCTTCTTCTGTCCAGGGACGCTTATCACCTCTTTCAAACAAAACATGGGTTCGGAAACGTATACTCCAACGTGGCCTCCAGGGCAAGGCTGCTGCAATTTCCTTCCAACAGTGTTTAACTTCAGGGTACTTTTTACTATGCAACACCATTTCAAGACCATCTTCACCCAACTGGTGTGTATCAATATAATTCATAACAGCCACTTTGATCATCTCATCCTCCTCAGGTGAGTAACGCTTGCCTCTAACTAGCCCATCTTCTTGAACAGCCTCTCTGTTACTTGGACCAACTGATGAAGGGAAAACCTCCACTTCTTGGGAAAAACTCACTCGTTTAGATTTTCTTTCAGATGTAGATTTCTTTGATAAATCAGTAGAGTCAAGACCAGCTTTTTGTCCCTGGCTACCATTTTTTTCTGAGCCATTTTTCATCAACTTGTCCTTTTTCTTCTTATCAACCTTATCTCCACCGTCCATGTTCTCTTCTGTTATCCTATCACCAGAATCAATTCCAGTTAAATATTCCAATTTTCTTTTCTTTTTTCTGTCGTTGCTCTTCTTCACTTCATTTTTCTCTTTTTCAACACTTGGATGACCCTCTAAGTTCACAAAATTGTTTTGACTAGCACTCAATAAAGCAGCACTATCACTAACACCACCTCTTTTCTTCTTTCTCTTCTTCTCCTTATATTCATTTCTGTCTTCTTCAATACTTAAGCTACCCTCTAAATTCACATTCTCATTCTGACCATCAGTTAATGCAGCAGCACTACCACTAATACCAGCTATCTTCTTATTCCTGTTCTTCTCCTTATGTTCATTTTTCTTACCCTCTAAGTTCACTACCTCATTCTGACTAGCACTAAATGCAGCAGCATTGTCACTAAGACCACCTATCTTCTTTTTCTTCCTCCTCCTTTTCTCATCATATTCAGTTTTCTGTACTTCAACATTTGAACTACCCTCCACGTCAACAGGCTCACTCTGACTAGGATTAAATGGAGCAACAGTATCACTAACACCCTTAATCTTCTTCTTCCGCTTCTTCTTCTCCTCATATTCATTTTTCTCTCCTTCAACATTTAAATTACCACCCAAGTTAACGGACTCATTCTGACTAGCACTAAATGAGGCAGAATTATCACTATCATCACCAATCATCACCTTCTTCTTCTTCTTCTTCTTCCTCTTCTTCTCCTTATATTCATCGTTAGAAGAAACACTTCCAATTAATGACTCTTTGCCATGGTTTACCTCTATCAAGGTACCAAGCTCACCCATTGTTTGATCTTGTTCATGCCCTTTCTTCTTACCCATTCATTAAGCTAATGGAAGATACTGATTGGTTACCACCCTGTCAAAAAACTGAAAATAACATAAATACATGGAAAGAAATCAGATAATGAGTCATTAACCTGGAAATGATATACGGATTCAAACACCAAACAGAAGAGGCAATATAGCAGCAAGGATCCACTCCACACAATTACTAAGTATTGAACAACAGCCAAACCTAAAAGTATCAACACACGAGTTCAATCAATAGCAAAGCAGCAAATGTAAAGCAAGAAAGTTCCATTAAGTAAAAAGATTAGAAAGAAGATTTTAAGCGGAAGGCTTCCAATCCGAAAGTAGAAGTCCGTAAGTTGGAGGAAAAAAATATACAGTCTCACTTTAGCAAGTATACAAACATTTGGTGTGCGTATGTGTATACACTTTCCTCAGTACTCTGCTCAAGCTCAACGGAAACAGCCGCATTGCCTCACCAACAACCGAAACTCTTAACAAATTCATAAACCCATCTTCTTCTGCAAGCAACAACACGTTTTCGATAATAAACCAAAAGAAAAATGTCCCGAACCCTAAAAAAGAAAATTCCCAAAATTGAACAAAAAAACTAGAGTAACCACCCGAGAAAAGCAGGGAATTTGACTTTGCCAATGATCCAAGAACGAGAAAATCCAGAAGGGAACCGTAGGAAGACTAAAAATTGAGAAAGATTACCCCTTTTTTTCTTAACTTCAGTTACAAATTAAAGACTATGAAAGATCACGCTAAAGTCACTAATATTTATAAAAGATGATAGAAAAAAATAAACCCATAAAAAATCCTGAATCACCTTCAGTGGCGGTTTCTTGAGCCTCGCAGACGACGCGTCCAGGACGAGAAGAAATGGCAGCCACCGAGCGAGAGCAGGATGATGAGGATGAAAGGAAGCGAAGCTTAATGCCCTGGATTGTAGCAAGCGGAGAGATATGTGGATAACTTCAGTTCCAGATTAAATAGGATGACAAATCATGAGTTAACCCAAAAGGGGATGGAAAGAGTTGAGGTAGGAAGCAAAATCACAGACATAGAACAAATCGCGTGCATTAGGCGAGAGCAAAGCTGATACCCCCAGATTTTATTAAAACGTCGTCGAATTGTAGGGTTGGACCGTTGGAGCAAATTACCTGGAGCAGCTGATCTGATAACTCCCATTCGCGTTTAGTATATAATATAATACTTAATAAAAGTAAGTGGAAGCTATTAAGACCAAGTGGACAGTTATCAACGAGGATAAATTATATATATATAAAAAGGTACAAACTTTTTTTTGTTTATTATAAAATTAGTTTTTTAATATTTTAAATGATTAAAAATTTACGATATTATAAAGTATTTAAATTATTTTTTACTAAATTTTGTTGAGTAAAATTGAAACTCGTCATATTTCATTAAATTTTAATATATTTTTATTTAATGTGAAGTATTATTGCTTCTGGTTCTAGTACTACAGTAATAATACCCATTTAGTTTAATTTGTTATATTATTATATAATTTTAATGTATAAATAAATATGAAAAATTTTAAAATTAGTAATTAAATTATAAATATTATAAATTTGTAATGGATATTTTATTAGAAAGGTTTAAATATGTTATATTAAAAATATATAAGTTAGAATATAATAAATGAATAAGTAAAATTAGTAAGCAAAAATTTGGGATGGAAAATTTAAGAATTAAGGAAATATATAGCGTAATGTGTCTTATAAATGTAAAAAATATATAAACTAAATAAAAACCTAAAACAAAAAAAGTTTATAATAAATAAATATTGTGTAATTTAAAATTTTGTGATAAGATTATTAATAATTAAAATTTTAAATTTATAATAATAAAAGAATAGAATTTAAGAGAAGATAAGTTAGAGAAGTTGGTTTAGAATTAAAAAAAGAAAAGCGAAAAAAAGGATAAAACACGGTATGTAATAAATATCAACAATAACATTTAACAGAAAAGTTATTAAACCAAAATTTTTTATTGGCGTTAAATATATTTCTATAATAATAATAATAATAATAATAATAATTTTAAAAAGTAATAATAATAATAAGATTATTTAATAGACAGATATATATATATATATATATATATAACATTGTTAAAAAACATATTTATATTGCACGTTATATATAATAAAAAAATAGTTATATAAATATATAAAATATATAATAAAATTTAAAGTCATGGTGTCAAAAAAGAATAGTTACATAAATATATAAATATATATAATAAAGTTCAAATCAATTTATCAATTATAATGTAATTAGTAAATTAATTATATAAATTAAAATTAATTAAAAATGACAAAAAATATATGAGCGAATTAGTCAATAATACTAAATATTAATTGATCTATTAATTATATGAAATTTTAAATAAATTATAATTTAATTAATTAATTAATTATATTATATTATAATTATCAATAGTGAAATCAAAATTAACTAATTAGTTAATTAATTATATTATAAAGAACAAAAAAAATTTGTTTCGTGTTAAATATATTATAATTAATACTAATTAGTAATATATATATTTGTTATTATCCCTAT
>JANKOD010033520.1:0-15285 GCA_026284645.1 Erythroxylum acuminatum | reverse complement strand
AGCAAACTATAGATTAAGCTACTCCCTTTGGCGCTCGGTAAACTCCAGCCATCACTGCATCGTCAAGAGGAGAAGAATGCCTAGCCACACATCACAACTGGGAACACCGCAACTCACGACGAACCCTAGCTGCTCACGGCGGAAGACAGCTGCAAAAATGAAAGATAAAACAAAGTAATAAAAACTTCCCAGGGAACCCCGAAGGGAACCCTGGGCGGCGACCGATTCTCCTCTCTTTTCTCTACTCTCAGTCGGCTCTCTCTTGCTGCCGACTATCGTCAAGTTCTCTCGCTGTTCTCTCCGTCTATTGTGAAGCTCGTTCTGTCCAGTATCGCCCCCTGGTTTATGACCTAATTCGGCAATTTATAGAAGATAGGTCACGGGCCGGGTCGCACAGTGAGACAAAATTTCCTTTCTGGGTCGGGTATCCGTTCGTTCGTCGCGACGAGCGCACTGATGTTCGCTGCGACGAGTGAAAAATGGTCACTCGTCGCGACGAATTAATTATGCCTAATAAATTCGTCGCGACGAATGGGAGTGTTGGTTCGTCCCGACGAATGGAGGGTTCTCCTTCATGTGCTGCGGAGTGATTCGCCGCGGCGAGGTGATTGGTTCACGCCTGTTGACTTTGACTCCTTTTTCTCCTGCAATACAAAATAACAATTTGCAGTATCAATTGTCCTTAGAAAAATTATAATGCAATTAACGTCAATTTGCACAATTTTACTAACAAATTGCATAAAACATAAACCCACCGCAAGGGACTAATTTAAGCACAAAATCACGAATTAAGAGTCAAAAAGTACATTAAAAAACCATGAAAGTGTAGCCAATTTATATGATCAACTTTGGTTCAATCACTGGTGCGCTGGTTAGCCTAAATGGCGTAACCATAATTTCGTAATGCCTTTTATGAGTTTGAAATGTTATCTTTGGAATGTCACATTCTCAGACTTAAATTTGATGATATCCTGACTGCAAATCCAATTTTGAATAGAACCTAGAACCAGAAAGTTCGTCAAGTAATTCATCATTCATAGGAATAGGGTATTTATATGTTACAATGATTTTATTTCATGCTCGGTAATCCATAAAAAATAGCCAAAATCCTGCTAATTTTTTAACCAACAAAACTGGAGATGAGAATGGGCTACGACTTGTATGGATGAGACTTGATTGCAACAATTCACAAATCATTCTCTCAATTTCAGATTTCTGGTAGTATGGGTATCTATATGATCTAACATTAATTGGTCCACCATTAGGTTGTGGTGGAATGTCATGATTATGGATTAGAGGCAGCTGAGTGGCTGCTTTAAATATTTATTGGCACTCTATATGAACAATGTTAAGTGATATTACTTGACTTCCATTATTTCTTTTGTAGACATTAACTGCAAACAAAAAAAAAACTTGGACTATGAATGTTGCAACAATCTTTTGCCCTTAAGACATTCAATCCCATTTGTTTGATCCCTTGAAACTTATGAGTCTTGCCTTCTTTGTGAAAAGTCATGGTAAGTTTCTGGTAATCCATCTCAACCAGTCCCAAAGTAGCTAACCATTGTACCCCTAGGACAAGAAAACATGTTGCCACTGGTAGAACATAGAATTTGGCTCGAGTGTGGTATCCCTATATGTTGAGTGATAGTGCCAGAAATTTTCCCATGCAATCAATCTTTTCTCTATTTACAACCATAACCTGAAAGGAGTGATCATGAGTTACATCCAATCCACATTGTTTCACTAAGGCTTGGTCCATAAAATTATGAGTGCTACCACTGTCCATTAAAATCACAAAATCCTTGCCTTTCATCTTGCCTTAAAGGCATATAGCTTGAGGATGCTCAATTCCTTTAATAACATGGAATGAAATTTCAAGTAACTAATCTTTCTCTTGATGATCTTTTTAAGTTTCAATTGGTGTTTCTATCGCTTCTTCTACATCTTCCATCTTAAAGAGTTAAGGACGTTGACACCTATAGCTAGGTATGAATCGTTCAACACAGTAATAGCAAAGCCCCTTCTCCCATCACTCACGAGCTTCTTGACTTGTAATCCTCTTAAAAGATGTAGGGTTGTTACTAGTTACAGGTAGTGATTTTAAGGAGGGTGGTGGTCCTAATTTTCCAGTTGGGTTGTTGACACCTGTTTTAGTTGGAACTCCAGTTGTAGGAGGTCTTAGGAAATTTACTCCCTTTCTCTACAAGCCATTTCTTTCTTCCACTAAATGGGCCACGCTAATCGCATCTGGCAAAGAACATGGCTGTTTTATTTTTATGTATAGCCAAATCTCTTTTTTGAGTCTTGTAATAAAACAACCAACTAAAATTTTTTCAAGTAACTCATCAACTTGATGAGAGAGCCTTTCAAAATCTTCCTGATAAGTTGCAACAATGGTTACTTGCTTTAATCTCGTAAGTGCCTAAGAGGGGTCCTCATAATCTGTAGGACTGAAATGAAGTGGTAGAGCCCTCATTAAATCTTCCCAGGTTAGTGGTCCTTTAAACTTAGTTAACCACCTATGCCATTGGAGGGCAATACTCTTAAGGTGCAATGAGGCTAACTGAACCTTTTACTCCTTAGCCACTTCTTTGAAATCGAAATACTGTTATGCCTTATAAACCCATCCTTGTGGGTCTTCTCCATCGAATTTGGGAAGGTTTAATTTCAAATACCGGAAGATATGGGACTTGAGTCCCACATTGGTTATATGAGGGTTGATGTGGGGTTTATATGGGCTTCTAAGCTCTCCCACCCTTTCAGCTAGCTTTTGGGGTTGAGCTCTCCCATAAGACTTGTATCAGTATCTGCTCTTATTGATTAAGTTTTGGAAATTCCAATTTTACGGGAATAGTTATTCCCTTTGGGATCTATCTTAGTCGTTACGCTTTTAAAGATTTGTAAAAAATAATATTTTTCTTTCAATTGTTTAAGTAAACTCCAAGTTAGTTAGGTGTGGTTGAAAAAAAAGCTTTAATGCATTGCTAGTCCAAGGATAGAAAAATGAAAAGCTTGACATGGGTATAGTATCCGCGGCTATTTCTTGGAAGCACTCCCAAAATTATTTTTCGGAAGTAAAAGATTCATTCTCCTACGAAAAATTAGTATTTGATCTTGAGAGTCATTTCCAACTAAACAGAAGATGAAAGTAATTTTCATTAGGTACTTATTCATTGTCCTGTCCTATGAAGGTTTATATTATTGTTAAAGATACATAAAGTGTAAAAGATTTGACAAAAGTAAGTTTAACATTATAAATTACTCAAAACCGAGATGAACAAAACAAAATCGCTGTGATTGGTGGAGTGGTCAAGGGTGATGCTTTGGAAGCAAGCTAGTTATAGATAGAAATTGTTGAATTAGTCTATTATACATTTTACTTTGTAGAGGTTAATGGAAGATTTGAAGTCTTTATAGGTCTCTTATTTCAAGCGTCCATGACGTACAAATACTTACGACAATCAATTGATCAAAGACTTGGCTCATTTTGCGTACCTGTAGAAAAATTGTTTATATTATTGTAGTAGTTGTGTTGTTTTGTGGAAGAAGATAACCGACTCAGAAAATTGAGGTTTTGATGTTCCACGTCGAAGAAAATTTAGATTTTGATGTTCCATAATACCTCTCGGAGAAAGAAAGGACTTAATTCCCTCCCTCGCTCAGTAAAATTTTATCATAGTACATTAACTTAAGCAATGAAGTACTTCAAATTTGTTTATTTGTTTATCACCTACCATAGACCTGGTCAAAATGACCAAGTAAACTATTCATAATTCTTACTATTCATAATTCTTACTAATAATTAATATATTATATAATTAAATAATATATATTTGATTATAGTAAATCGGATTATAAAAAATGCAAACAGAAAACAAAAAATTACATTTTATGGCTTTCATAATATTTGAAAACTGGAAGAAATCAAAATCCAAAACAAAAACCAAAGAAATCAAACAAACAAGTTTTTCTTTAGTAAATTGAAAATGAAAAAAAACTAAAATTAAAAATAGAAATAAACAAGCTCTAATTTAGTAAAATTTGAGGTTTCTTTGATTTAGTAAAATTTGAGGTTTCTTTGTAATTAACACATAATTTTATGACTTACAATGAAAAGATATCATCTTGTACTTTAATTTCGTTAAATAAATATCTTAAACTTGTCAATTATAATAAGTAGTCATGACACTAAGATAAATATAAATTAGGATACTTTATTATAAAAATTTTAGATGATGTCATATTGAACCCATGTATATATTTAAATATTTTAATTTATAATTTTATATAAATATTCTTTTATAAAAACATCACTTTTTTTAAATTTTCACATAAGACGACTCAATTTTGCTCAATTTGTGAAATATTCTTAATATTAGGGTAATAATTTTACTAATTTGTCATGTAGCAATAAGATATTTGTATTTTATCATAGTACATTAATTTGAGGTAAGTAATGAAGTACTTCAAATTTGTTTATTTTTTTAATGTAAACAAAGCTTCACCTACCATAAACTTGGTCAAAATAACTAAGTAAATCTACTTGTTTATGAAATAGTTCTTAACATTATGCATTTAATAGGTATGAATTCTTAGTTTTATGGTAACTGATATTGTACTTGATAGGAGCGCATACATATAGGTTTTCTTCTTAGATTTTGCTCTAGATGCTTCTTTTCTCTTTTGAAAACATACATCATCGTATTAATAATTGAGAGCTTAGAAGAATTTAACAAATGTAGCTCTTCAAGCACAAATAACAATGGCAGGAGGTATTTTGTTTTTCTTCCGCATTTATTTTTTTTATGTTATTCTAAAGTATATTATTGTTGAATATATGCTAGAATATTCTTAAATTTCGTATCAGAATATGTTAATCTCTGCCTTGTTGGAGTATTGGAGAATTTCAAAATTCTAAAAAAAAATTTAGATTCGAAAGCTTTCGGTTTAGAGTTGTTTTTGGATGTTTTTCTTTAGATTAAAGGTAGAAATCTTCTATTAAGTGCTTTGGGAGTGTTTCTACATTTTTAAAAAAATGTGTTTTGCGATTTTTTTGATTTGCTTTTGTGGAGCATCTGATAGATTGCGAACTAGGTTGGTTTGATCCTGCTGGACGTTGAAGATGACCTCTCACTAAATGAAGTCATTTTGGTTTTGAAAACAAATGTTGCGTCATTTTTTATGTGTTTAATAACATCATGCTTCTGTGCAAGTGTTATTTTATTTGTTGTTTTAATAACCAATGTGATGTTATGTGTTTTATCACTATACTATGTTTAGAATATTGTGCGTGGTTATGAGATGCTCCGAAAGCTATGCATTTTGTGTTACTAAAACTTAAAATCAAATGCTAACTGTGGCAGGGCTCGAGCCCACCCACCACCTCATGGGATGGCATGGTGAGCCTCTACCATCTGAACTGAAGATGGCTTATATCTGTATATGTTATGCCTTGATATTATATTTGAATAAATATTTACATAAAGTAGATTTTCCTCTGCCTATTATGTCTATATTTTGCATTGTGAATATGATTATCGATAAAAAGTTTTTAGTGATTAATTATTGGGGCTTAGCTACGACAACCCTAATTTTATATAAATTATATATTTATGTAATTAATTACTTTAGTATAATAAATTTTACCCCATAAGAATTTTTATTATATTTGAATAATTAATTGGGATGAAATATCATATTATCATTTTAATTTACCCACAGAAATTAGAAATTGGTATATAATTGATAGTTTTATCGTAAATTTTAGCATAAATCTGTTTGAATTAAAAATTTAGCCCACAAACAATTTTTATGTCATTTGATTTATGTCTTTTAAGATATGTTTTACATTGGTAATACATATATATAGTTTTTTAACCTCAATTTATTTATAAGTAGCATGTATGTTAAATTTATACAGTTATTCAAACTATTAATTTCTCTGATACAAGATGTGAAATTCCTAAATTAAGGGGTGAAAACTATAAGTTATAGAAGGAGAGAATTCTTCTTTATCTAGAGTGGATAGACATCGATTATGCTATTTGGAAGGACAAACTGCCTAAGGTAATGGAGGCCAACACTACAACAGAAATTGCAATTTATGAATGCAGGGAGCGATCTAATCGCCTAAGTGTGATGTTCATTAAAACAAAAATTTCTGCTGGTATTCGTGATTCCTTAGAACAACATGACAATGTTTGTGTTCTACTGAAGGTTGTTGATGAATAGTTCAAAACTTCAAACAAAGCATTTGCAAGCACCCTAATTATGAAATTTTCATTTATAAGACTAACTAGTGTCCGAAGTGTGTGCGAGCACATCGTGAAGATGAGGGACAATGTGGCTCAGTAAAAGAAACTAGAGTTTTAGATGTCTGATTCTTTCCTCGTGCATTACATTTTAAACACCCTTCTACCACCATACAGACCCTTTAAAATATCTTATAATACATATAAGGATAAGTAGTCAATAAACAAATTAATGACCATGTGTATCCAAAAGGATGGGAGATTGTCAATGGAACAGTAAGAGAGTTCGTAGAGTGCATATCTAGTTGTTCAAGGAAAGAAGAAAAATTAAGCCAACTTAAAGGGAAAAGGTCAAATACCTATCCAAGCTAACATTAAGAAGGAATCCAAGTGTTTTTTTTGCAAGAAAAAAGGACACATGAAGAACGAATGTGTCAATGTGTCAAACGTAGGGAATGATTTGAAAAGAAAGGTAATCTAATCTCACTAGTTTGTTTTGAATCGAATATGGCTGAAGTCTGTCATGACATATGGTGGATTGATTCTGATTGTACAATCTATATTACAAATGTGTTGCAGGATTTGCAAAACCTAAGGAAGCCAGTGGGAGGTGAGTAGTATATCATATTCGAAAATAAGATACGTTCACCCGTGGAGGCTGCTCGGGATTGCAATTTAATTTTATGTACTAGTTTTATTTTAAAACTAGAAAAGACATTTTATATTCCCAATTTCTTTAGGAAATTAATTTTAGTTTCAAGACTTGTACCATTTGGATATTCCTTTCATTTTCATACAAATCTTTGAAGTTACATTATAAATATGAATTTATTGGGAATGGTGCATTATTTGATGGTCTTCCGTTTTAATTTACAAGATAATACATGTTACAATGTAACATATGTTCATGCTGGAACAAAGCATTGTGTCATGAATGAAAATTCCTCTATGTTGTGACATTGAAGATTAGGACATATCTCCATAGAAAGGATTAAAAGATTAGTGACTGATGGACTACTTAGTACTTTAAATTTTGTTGATTTTGATACTTGTGTGGGCTACATAAAGGGACCAAAAAATCAAAGAAAGGTGCGAAGAGAAGTTTAGACATATTAGACATCATACATACTGATATTTATATTCCAAATATGGACTTATATGGTCATCAATACTTTATCTCATTTATAGATAATTGTTCACGATATATATATCTCTACTTACTTTATAACAAGAATAAAGCACTGGATGTTTTTAAAATGTTCAAGCTCGAAGTAGAGAAACAATGCGGTAAGCAAATTAAGATCGTGAGATCTGATAGAGGTGGGGAATACTATGGTAGATATACTGAAGGTGGACAAGCACCTGGTCCATTTGCAAGATATCTTCAAGAAAATGGGAAAGTAGCCCAATACACTATGCTTGGATCTCTGGACCAAACTGGTGTGACAAAAAGAAGAAACTGAACACTATTAGACATGGTACTAAGCATATTGAGTAGCTTTAAACTTCTCAAGTCCTCGTGGACTAAAGTTGTTAAGATTGCTGTGTATTTAATAAACTAGGTGCCAACCAAAGTTGTTCCAAAGACACCATTTGAGTTATTTAAAGGTTGAAACCAAGTTTGCAACATATACCCGTTTGGGGATGTCTGTTTGAAATAAGAATTTATAATCTACAAGAGAAGAAATTGGAACCAAGGACTATAAGTGGCTATTTCATTAGATCTACCGAAAGGTTTAAGGGATATAGGTTCTATTATCCATCACATCGCACTAGAATTGTGGAATGAAGAAGTAAAATTTCTTAAGAATGACTTGATTAGTGGGAAGGATCAATTTCAAGATATAGTCTTTGATAATGAACATTTGGATACTCCACCTTCCATCTCAAAAAGTAAGGTGCTTGTCATTCACAATGATCCTCAAGTTCAAATGGACGTTGTACAACCAACTGTTGAAATTTAACCACCTAACATAAACATATATGAAAATCAAGATGTTCCATAAATTATTGATAATTTAGTAGATCTAGGTATTCAGGAATTACCTTAAAACATTCAGTAACCAATTGAACAACATACCTTACAGGAGGATGTTGGTGCAACATTAAGGAGATCTACTAGAACAAGAAAATCAACTATTACTAGTGATTATGTTGTATATCTATAAGAATCTGACTACAATATAGGAGCTAAAAATGATTTTGAAACCTTTTCATAAGCCAAGTTGCAATGAATAAAATTTATGGTTCAATGATATGAAGGAAGAAATGAATTCTATGAAGAATAACGATGTTTAGGATCTTGTTAAGCTGCCTAAAGGAGAAAAAACCATAGGTTGCATATAGGTATTTAAGACAAAGAAAGATGCATTGCACAAAATTGAGAGATTCAAGGCAATCGATTACACAAATACATTTTCTCCTGTGTCTAAAAAGGATTCACTTCGTATAATTTTGGCACTGCTCACTTTAACCTAGAATTGCATCAAATGGATGTGAAACAACTTTCTTAAATGGTGACCTAGAGGAAGAGGTTTACATGAAACAGCCAGAAGGATTTTTCTCTAATAATGGCGAGCATTTAGTTTGCAAGCTTAAAAGATCCATATATGGTTTGAACGAAGCGTCCTACTAATGGTATTTGAAATTCCACGATATTATCTCATCATGTGGTTTTGAAGAAAATATCATAGATCAATGTATATATCAGAAGGTTAATGGGATTAAAAATTATTTTCTTGTATTATATGTGGATGACATATTACTCGCAACCAATGATAGGGGTTTGTTACATGATGTAAAACAATTTCTTTATAAAAATTTTGAAATGAAAGATATGGGTGATGCATCTTATGTCATTGGCATTAAGATACATCGAGATAGATTCCGTGGTGTTTTGGTTTGTCTCAAGAAACCTATATTAATAAAATTTTAGAGAGATTTCAGATAAAAGATTATTTACCTAGTGCAGCTCCTATTGTGAAAGGGGATAAGTTCAATTTGGACTAATGCCCTAAAAACGATTTTGAAAGGAAACAAATGAAAAACATCCATATGCTTCTGCAATTGAAAGCTTGTGGTATTCTTATATTTGTATAAGATATGACATTGCATTTGCTATTGGAATGTTAGGCAGATATTAGAGTAACCCAGAATTAGATCACTAGAGAGCTGCAAAGAAAGTATCAAGGTACCTTCAAAGGACCAAAGATTACATGCTTATGTACAGACACATCAACAATTAAGAGGTAACAGGGTACTCAAATTTAGATTTTGTTAGGTGTACTGATTCACAAAAATCAACATCAAGTTATATCTTCACATTTGTCAATGGAGCCATATAGTGTAAGAGTGTCAAACAGTTTTTAACTGCTACTTCCACCATAGAGGATGAGTTTGTTTCTTGTTTTGAGGCTATATCATATGTTGTATAAATAAAGAGCTTCATTTACAGGCTTAGATTTATGGATTCCATTTGTAGGCCATTGAGAATATATTGTGACACTTTGGTTGCTGTTTTTCTAGCTAAAAACAATAAGTGTGGTAGTCGAAGTAAACAATAAGTGTGGTAGTCGAAGTAAACACATCGATATCAAGTTTTTATATATAAGGGAACATATTAAGGATAAGAAAGTAGTCATTGAACATGTTAGCACTAAATTGAAAATAGCTGATCCTTTAACAAAAGGCATGCCACCAGTGAAGTTCAAGGATCATATTGTAAGAATGAGATTGAGTTTCATTGTATAGTTATCTTTATGTGGAAAATGTTATTTTCATGAAACTCTTATAATTTTCTCATATTATGGTGCACATTATTGAATTTTGTTAAAATTGATTATTTTGGACCTGGAATAAACATAGGGCTTACTTATTTAGTAATGTTATCACTTTCAGTTGATATAATTATAATATACTATAATACATAGAAGATAATACTCAACTACTAGAGAAACTATCGCCATGATTTGAATATTATATTAGGATCACATTAAGATTTGACACCAAGTTAAACGTATTGACCAAGTGGGAGAATGTGAGAACTTTTCCTCTTCTTGTGTCATAAATGGTCCAACGTTATAATTTTGTGGTATAAATTCCTGGTTTTATGGTAACTGATATTGTTCTTGATGGGAGCACATTCATATAGGTTTTCTTCTCTGATTTTGGTTCTCTAAGTTTCTTTTCTCTTATAAAAACATACACCATCATATTGGGAATTGAGATCTTAGAAGAATTCCAAAAATGTAGCTCTTCAAGCATACACAACAATGGTAGGAGGTATTTCATTTTTCTTCCGCATTTATTTTATATGTTATTCTAATTATATTATTATTGAATATATGTTAGACTATGCTTACAATGATCTCCAAAAGAACAATCACAAGAAACCTTATTTATATTGATTTTTCATATATAGTTGGAGAAGGTTGTTCAATTGTTCTAAAGATAATTAATAATATGCTTGTCAAATTGGAATGCCTTATTAAGAAAGTCAGTACTAATAGGAGGCTTTGATCCAAAGATAACATTTGCAATTATGACGACGCTATATTTATGGCTACTCTTACTACGAATGCAATTACATTACCATCTCCTACATTAAGTTTCAAGTGAATTATCCAATTGGTTAAAAACTTTGTTAAAGAGGTATTATTATTCTAGTTAGATACGGCAAACACAAAAAAGAGAGAGCTTACGCAACTATAAGGAAATCAGTTTCACGAGGATGAATGTGAGGCGAGTTTAGGCCATATAATGTAAAGTTAAGATAAGTAAATGAAATCCCAAGATCGATGAGTACATCAAGTTGATCAACAACCACAGGAATAATTGCTGAACTGATTGGGGTTTCATAGTGTTTCAAGGTTTAGGAAGCCCTAGATATAAAAAATCATTTGTGTTTACTTGCTTTGGATTAAACTTCCTATTTATAAACTCTACAAATGTTAGAAGAAAATTTTGTTAAATCCAGTAGTATAAATGACCAAAACCATTTTTTCACTTATAGAAAAAAACAAATGGCTAAAACATAGAGAACCTAAAAAATAGGCAAAGTTTTCATGAACTATAAATCAATCTCATATACCATTATTGATAGGGTTGTTAATGGCTACTAGGAAGTTTTAAAGTGGACTTAAATGATATAACTCACTTCAAAGAATTTGTTGATTGCCCAAAGTAACACAATAATGATGTCTTATGGATTGATCTCTTTATTGTAATGAAATTGAATACTATTATTGATTTAGGGTGTCACTATTGCCTTAGCCTTCTAAGCCCCACTAATATTCAGCCTCTCTTGGGAACCTTAAAACTTCTAAAAAGAAATATCTTACTAAAAAAAAGATGAGAATAAGAGAAATATCAATGATCATACTATTGTAAAATTTATTTATGTAGCAATCCATGGCATGACATTCTACAAATTACAAGGTAATGACTTTAAAAAAAGGGCTTTAAATCTCAAATTTCCTTATTATCTTAGCACAGAATGTGAGGAGTTCAAATTTCCTAAAAAATAAAAAGATATTTTTAACTATTTTGTAACTAGAAAACTAACTATACTTAGAGTTTTGAAGAAAAAAATAAAGATTGGTAGATTGAGCAAAGGTTTATAGTTCTTTAGGAAGTATTGGAAAATAAAATCAAAGTATTAAGCAAACTACATTGGGAGAATCATAATTGCTTATGACCCTAAAGAAGTTAATTCATTTGCATTGCTCAATTGAATTCATAAACTTGAAGATTAACCTAGCCCACCATTCTAAATACATCTACATTACCTTTATATATGTTAAGAATATATCATTTCAGAGAAACCATCTTTAGGATGACCTTAAAGATGATTTAATCTTCAATTCAAACCCCTTATCTTATGTTGAGAGTCTTTAATAGGAAACTATATATTCAAGATTACTAAGAATTTTAGGAACTCCCTGAGCAACAATGGTTTATCTTTTTTAAGGTTTAATGGGTACTTTTAAATGTGGAGAAATAACGAAGAAAAGAAGTGGTTGATTAGAATGAATCTTGATAAAGCTATAGTTAATTTCTTATAGATGACTAGCTTCCTTGATAAATCTACTTTTTCTAATTCCATTCTTATATTATATCATAGATTAATTGAGATACAAATCCATAAAGACAAAAGAAGAGAGATCCTTTTAGATTCATTAGTCACATGATTAATCTAGATAGTTATGAAGAAGTGGTTTTAGCTATTAATATGGAAGGTTTTGAGGCCTTCAAATTTATGATGAAGTTGCAAATGGTGAGAAATGAGCTTCAGAAACACCATATAAAGCACTTCAATAACTAGGATACAAAATCAACCATTTATGATGCTAAAAGTGATCGTTAAAAAAATAAGAGAAATCATATATCAATCTTAGTAGTAGTTTCCTTAATATTAAAGAGAAATTAGCAGTAAATAGACACTTGTTAGTGCTAGTAGTTCACAACTCCCTCCTAAAGGAAAAATTCATAGTTCATTGGCTCTAATATAGGGATAGAAACTTAAATTATTTACACAAAGAAACTTTAAAAGAAAAGCCAATAAATTTGGTTCCTTCATAAACCCTATTTGTGTAACTTACTAAAAATCAGGAGAGCTAAAGGAAATGACATACAAATATTTTAAGGAAATAATAGGTAATGAAACTAAAGGTTAATTGTAAAAAAAATAAACTCAAGCTTTATTTAATTTTGTAATTATAGCCCAAAATTTTTTAAGTGCGTTAAAATGCTCCAAATTTCATTTTTTAGCAAAACAAGTTAACGTTAAGTTCTCTGTTAACATAGATGGTATGTGATAGGTGTAGATTATTTTATGCTTTGTTAGGTTTTTAAGTGTGTTTTCCAGTATTTATTAGACTATTATCATGTATATAGGATTAGGAACGTGTTACTGTTAATGTTTGTATGTATTATAAGTGTTTGTTTGGTTTAAAGAAATAATTGGATCTTAATTTTATGTTTCATAAGGTGTTTTATGTGTTTGTCAGTGTTGGAAATCACGAAATTGAAGAATGAAGAAGATGGAGGAAACGTGAAGGTTTCACGATCGTGCATAATTAAGCACGATAGTGACAGAAGTTGAACCAAATGAAGCACAGTCATCACTCAAAGAGCACAATTGTGATAGGGGATTTCTAGACGTGACTTCTTGTATCTTTTAGGATTCGGGGCTATTTCTAGAACTAAATTAAGTGGGGAAACTATAAAAACAACCCTAGAACCTTAATGAACTATTTAAGAACAAGAAAAACACAAAAAAGGTAACAGCCATTGAATCAAAATGGACAAAGCGGAGAGATCAAGAAAACATCAGAAAATTCCAGTTTTCTAGATCAAGGAGCAAATAGAGTTTTTTACATTATTTTACCTTATTTCTTTCATTATTCTTGATGTGTAATCTTATTTCCTTGATTTTAAACATGTTTATGGAATTCTAAACTCATATTAGGAATTATTTTGGATTTATTTTGTGACATTTATTGTTGAATTCAATATATTTCTTGGTATTTGTGACAATTGTTCATACATATATTTGACAACAAATCTAGAGAATGAGTCAAAGTAATTAGTGTTATTTTGTATAACGAGAGTTGAAAATTTAATAGACCCATAATTATCAAATTAATGATGAACAGAAGAGATATCTAGTTATGAAATTGATTATCTATTAGATAGCTTCAGATCTAATTAAAGTTGTTAGGGATAGTTTTGTGAATCGAGCGATTGCAAATCTAGAAATTTCAAATTCAAATAGGATTAATTGATTAGATCTTGAGAGAGAATAATCAATTCCTTTAGAAATTTAGGATCAAACACATAAATTGAATCAATAATAGTGAGGAATCGAAACAAAGAAAGAATAGTTCCTATGTATTCAATCTTGATCAAACCTTAATTTCAATTGGCAACTCACTTATTAATTGATTACTTGCATTGTTTTATTTATTTGTTTCAATTTCTTTAATTTAAATTAATTTCTGAATACCTTAGACAAAGTTAGGTTTAAATTGCTAGCTATTGCATAATCCTCATGGGAAGGATAACCTCTTATACTACAAGAAACAATCTGTATACTTGCGAGTATTTAGAGTTTTATTATTAGATATAAAACTTGCTCAACAAGTTTTAGGCACTATTACTAGGGATTTTAGTGTTAAGATGATCTGAATTTCTTTGATTTAAGAAAATGTTGCCCTTTATTTTTGTGAATGAGGTACCTAATCCTATGAAATAAGAAAAAAAGGAAATTATGGATGCAAAGTACAAGACACATCAATCTAGACATCTCAAGGAAAGAATAAGGAATTCAAAGAGTTAAATGGCAAGAAGAGATAGAAAGAATGATGATGGAGGAAATATATCACAGAGAGCAAAGGACCCTTATGGACTTTATGAGGCCAAGGTTCAATGCCTTTCATCAAGGATTTACACAATGACCAGTGCAAGCGACACACGATCTGTTATAAAAGATGACAAACAATAATTATCTTTAGACACGGAAATGAAGTAGACAACCATCAACCTTCTAAGATCTAAAAGGAATGATTGTTGCAGATTCAGTGACAGTATTATAGATTGAAATTGACAACCTCACCATCAATTAAATAGCCTAATAGCCACCTCTTTCTCTTGATTCAAAGTAATTTAGCACAGATGTAGGCTATGTAGAGAAAAGAGCCATATCACAACTGATTGCTTCCTAGTGGAAAATAACGTGTAATAATTCCACTTAAATAGAGCACAATATGGCTGGGGATGTAATAATCCTTATTTAAATATGTATAATCCTGGTTAACAAAACCGCTTAAATTTCTTTTGTTCTAGCAATGTAGGGACTCAATTAATAAATCAAGATCCACTGGGATTTCAGCAAGATGAATCCAATACAAATCATTCATGTAGACCCCTGAATTTTTTTTTACTATAAGCATGATTAGATGTATTTTGGGGACTTGCTAGACTTGTCATGTTGGAATTGATTAGCATGTTATGTGAGTAAGACTTTATGACA
>JANKOD010033333.1:0-15326 GCA_026284645.1 Erythroxylum acuminatum | reverse complement strand
CCACTAGACTTATATGTTGGTCTTCTTTCCTCTCTTTTTTCAATGTGGGACAAACTCCCACTCTTATATTTCAACACCCCCTCACGTGTGGGTCTAACACGTGACATAATCTATCATTTCGAAGTGTTAACGACTAACATAAGAGCAACCCCGCTCTGATACCATGTTAGAATTTTACAATGGGCCTACGGGCCCACACGAGAAAGAAAGTTAGACCACATATAAGTCTAAATGAGGTCCCATTCTAAAACCAATTGGTGATAGGTGAAGTAGCCTACTAGACTTATATATTGGTCTTCTTTCCACTATTTCTCCAATGTGGGACAAATTCTCACTTTTATATTTCAACAATTGTGAACCTTCGATAATGCCACTAAGATATCTCACGCATAGCAGCCACAAAACACCTCGAATCAATGAATGTTTCATCACCGAAACTTCATAAACAAAGAACTGCAACCACACCCAAAACTCCTAGAGGTTTTCGCACAAAACATAATGATAGACAACTAAGAAAATCACGCAACCCTTAGAAAAGAATGCAACTCATAATGTAGACAAAATAACAATAAAATCAACTATCAAAAATAGTTCAAGAGACTTGAAATTACAATTGCTAAGTTACCATATTCTAGTCGGTTTTTCTACACAATTCAACCCAAAAAATTCACGCAATAGGTAGAGAAAAACAATTGTCTAATATAGATTATGTAACCAAAAAATCAGCTGCCTTAGATAGATAAAAGCTACTGAAATGGGCTGTCAAGAAAAGCCAAAAAATCACTAAAAATCTACACCTTATCTTAATCAAGCTATGGTGATTTTATTCCAATAAAATCCTATCCTGACTAGGATTTTATCCCAAATAAACTTTATCTTCAAAGAATCTCACATAAGGTGAAATACAAAATTTCAAGTATGTCCAACTAAGTCCAATTTCAAATAATACCTAAAATTAATTAAAAAGATATTACAACACATATCTTGACAATCTTCCCCTTTTTGACATTATTTGTCACATATCAAAACTCCCCCTTAAGAAGATAATTAAAAGCATATCATCAAGTGCATATAATACATAAGAACTCCCCTTTAATTGAACATCAAGTTCCAAATAACTTGCAAATGACTTCAAGTTCACATAATAGTAGTTCGTCAAATTCATAAGCCATTTTCAAAATAACCAAAGCAACAATAATTCCAAATGAACAAAACAGCCAATAATCATCTAAGTTCTCCAAGAAAACAACCATTCTCCCCTTTGGGTCAAAAAGAACGAAAAAACAAAGCTAAGAATTAGCTAAGCAATGAAGAACCTACTGCTTGAGCTGACAAAGTGCATCCAACCCTGCTTGAAAGACACCTTCAATCCTATTAATCTTTGCAAATAAAGCAGCATTCAAATTAAATGTTGTTGCAGCTGGCTTAATTGGCCCAGAAGAAGAGTAAGGCAAGTCGATCACTCGAACTTGCTTATTCACATTTAATATCCGAGGCGAAATATTGAGCAATGAAACAGGCTCAAGAACAGTTGAATCTGTTCGAGGTACATTGTAGGCATACAAGTACTGTGTAATTAAACATGGAAAGTACAACAAAGATTGTTGTTTGCTACCAATAGCAATTATTGCCTCAATAATGATTCTTCCCAAATTAAAATGTGCCCCAGTGTATATAGCATAAGTTAATTTGGCCAGAGCCAAATAAACTATAACCGTATGGGTACTAGGTAACCAATTCGCTAACAGAAGCTTATGGAGAACAAAATACTTCTGCAACAATTGAGATGCACGAAGGACAAAGGAAGATGGCCAAGTAGTCAATTTACCCCATTAACACAGAAGCTAACATATCATAGGTCATAATAAAATCAACATCATAAGATCTATCACCAATTAAATTATCAAACCCCAAAATTATATTCAACTGATTTGGATCAAATCGAATCAAAATAAACATCACATACACCACATGATGGCTCAACGCAGATTCATCCAAGACATCCTTATCAAATTTATAATAAAATTTCCTAACTAGTTCAGAATCATAATGTTACGGTATTAAAGTAGTAGTTAATAAATCCCTTTCAGTTAACAACACTTCCAGATGATATTGCTGATATTTAGCCAGATTAATGGGATGATCAAAAGCAAACTCGGTATTTGCAACAGAGTCCCACTTCTGTTCTGCAGCGAAAGAGTAACACTTGTATGAGAGAGCATCATCATCTGAAATTCTAACTGGAGATTGTTTGGGAGGGGATTGAACTGATTTATAAGGGTGACCCAACCGTAGAGACAGGATCAATAGTCTTAACAAAAGCCTCTTCTGAATCAGAGGCAAATTCCTTCACTATAAAAGACAACATCCGTAACACATCAGCATCGGCTTGTGGCTGTTACCGAACAAAGCAAGAGTCAGGAATGTCAATGGGCACTACCAAGGATGACCCAACACTAGTTGATAACCTCCCACGAGGTGGGTTCTGTCGAAGGTGGCTAGAATGCTGAGAAGGCTCAGTGGTGGAGGGGACAGAGGGCGTCAATGACTACTCTAGCTGAGAAGAAGAAGCTTGACATTTTGATTTTCCCATGGTAGATCCAAAAGTAAGAATTCCTAACGAAGATGAAGAAGATAAACGTGGTGAAGAGTGAAAAACGTGAGTGACCCAACTGAGAGAGTAAAATATATAGTGAGAGACACTAACTATCATGAATGAAGAAGAAAGACTAGACAAATTTGAAAACAAAATTTTAAGGTAAAGAGAGGAGGGAAGGGGAGTGTATTCGGCGGCAACTCAAAAGTGAAAGATAAAAATGAGGGAATTTGTCCCTTTGTAATTCCTTATCAAAATTATGGTAAAATTCCCTAACCATTTCAGAATCATAATATTACAGTAATAATGTAGCACTCTACTCTCGCAAGACACGTACCCGACATCTTAAGTGATATCCAAGCACGAGCCCCACAAAAGTAGCATGCTAGTAGCAGTCAGTCAATAAAATCTTGTTACCAATTTTTTTTAGATACATATGCGGAAATCAGTAATCAAATTTAGGCCCATACTTTTATTTCATAGAACTCGAAATCACAATTATTATTACACTTTGATTAATCTCTTTTGCAAAACATTTCCAAATTTCAGAAGTTAATACATACATAAACATATTCAAATACATATGATACAATAATTGTGGAACACTTAATTTGATACAAAAATAAGAAAATAAAAATGCAGACGTAAACTGGTCCCGACCTCTACCTCGTACTTGAATGCAGTGATATACTACCGTTTGCCTAACGGTATAATTCTTCTGAGCCTGAAAAATATTGTAAATTTTAGGTGAGTTTTGCAAATTCAGTGAGTGACCATCCTCGATGGCTTACTCATCACATAACACATACAATTCATATAATTCACATCATTTCATTAATAATCATATTGAATCACATATATTTCATATTCAGAAATCATTCAAACTATTTAAATAATACACATCACATACATATGCAATGCTTATGAGACTCATTTTTAATTTGTTACTTTGTTATGACTGAGTGCCTTTTTCACCAGCCCACATCCCTTAGTGGATATCGGGCTGACCCATATCCCTTGTGGATACCGAGCTGAATCAGATAATATCCCATATCCTTTAATGGATACCGGGTACATTCACAACTGAGCTTGAGGCTCTTATCACATATTGAGCATTACGCTCTTTTTCACTGGGGACTCCAGTCATAACTGCCTTTATCTTTCACGTATTCATGTAATGGAATGCATCAATCACATATGCTCAATCAGTCACTTTCTTTCAATTCACACATTTCATCGGACCTAAGCCGGGCATTCTACATTTAAGTTGAGAATCACTTTTTCATTTTTATGCATATTCACATTTCTCTTCAAAACTTGGTACGGAATTTAACAATCAATTTGTGTATCACATATTTCGTCAAATTCACATACAAGGAGCACTTCTATTATTATTCATGCATTTATCAAACTCCTCGAACATTCAATGTCTGGAATCAGAACAATCACATTTCATTTTAATGGCAATTCAAAGAAGAAAGTTACAACATAACAAACAGTGAATGAGACCATCTAGGTCGACTCACAGTACGCTCCAGATTAACATTTGCCTCCAAGTTTCGAAAATATCTTAATGCGGACGTTTATCCTGCACATCCAAACTATGCAATATACACATTGCACACAACACACATTAATAACTTTGCATAATTATAAGCATTTATTTATGCACAAATAGGTATATGGACCATGTACAATGCATGCTCAATGAAATTCCTGGATATTTTTTTCCCATTATTCAAGTCATAAAGTCATTCCAATATCAAAACTCACTTAAGTAACATTTATACTTAAAGTTTATGTCTCAGTATAACCATTTGAATCTAATTTCATAACTCAATTGCTCACTTCATATTTTTCCAAAAACATCATTTCGGGTTAACTTTAAATGTTCTTTCTGACCCCGATAATGAAGTCATTTGGCAACACTTTCTTCTAGAAACATGTTTCCCTATGTCTTAAGTTTCCAATGACACTAAAATCATACAAATTGGTCCAGTATTTTGAAAGATATTCTCCAAATAATTCGGACTGTTCTTAACTATAATAGTATTATGTACTTGATTTCAATCTAGAAAATTGAAATTTTTAGAGATAGAATTGAAATTCGATCTCTTCAGACAATTTATAACCCTATATTTCTAGTGTACTCCATCTCATATGGAAATCTACAGATCAAGATATAACCGAAATACCTAAGCATGTTCAGTGAAATCTTATCAGTTCATACTATTCCAATATATTCACTTACTTTCATTTAATCAATCTATTTCAAATCAATTCATAATGTTACCAATTTTTATAGATAGGTATAATAATGTGTTAGGAACCTATTGGTTCAAGAATCAAGTCATTTGGAGGTCTAGAGAAGAAGTTATGGTCAAAAGAAACAAGACTGTTCAATTTGTAATATGCTTTCGAGTGCACTGGACTATTGGAAAGCACTGTGTCATGATGTAACAAATAAAAATCAGTCTAGCAATTAACTCACAGGTTTGAGGAAGAAAAGTCACAGGTGTGCAAGAGTCACTCATGCCTATGCAAGAGTCACGGGTGCGAGGAAAAGTCATGGGTGTGCACGCTCATCAGACAGTCCCACATTTTACACTCGATCTCTCTCACTTGATTTTAGATTGCTATGATTTTTGGTGGAGGTGTAGATTAGTGTGTTACGAGTCCAATGGTTCAAGTCCCATGTCATTTGGAAGTCGATGGAAGGAGATATAGCCAAAATAGTGAAGGATGTTCAATTTTCACGATCGCGAGTTTCCACTCGCCTATTAAAGTCGCGATCGTGCTGCCAAAAGAGGAAAGCACGATTGCGCTTTCCCACATCCTCTCCCAAAGATGCAGTCCTTCTTCTCTTCAGATACTACGATTATTCTCTTATTCTTCTTTTTTTTTTCTTAATTCCTCCATTTCTAACTTACATCTCCATTTTCGGTTCACCATTTGGACTCCCATTTCAGCTCCAAACATTCATAAACATATCAAAAACCATGAATCAACACAAGCAACAAAAACTTATTCTCATTCATGCATTTTCTGCGTTTTCCTTCATTTTTCTACATGCTTGCATTTTCTTCCAATACTTTCTTTTCATCTTAACTTTTCATTGTTTTCAATCCTTGTTAAGGCACAACATTAACTTTTCCGTAACTTTAACTCATTTTCAGTCCATTTAAAAAACACTTAAATTGCTCACGTATACACAGTGAAGGAAACAGAGCACATAGTATATATATCAGCTCTTCTCCAAATTTTTTTGCACTCATCTCATGCATGTTTTCATTAATCTTTCAACTCCAAAAATCATTTTAACACTATCTTTTAACATATTAATCATTGAATATGCAAACACAATACATACGACATACCTAACAATTTCCTCACTCACTCTTCAACAAATGTATGCATCACTATTTCATAACCATTTAACAGTAAGCTAACGTGATGCATATTTCATCTCATATAACAAGAAAACTCATAAAAATAATTACTTGTTTAAAACTCCAACTCTTCAAAAATCATATGAGCCCCTAGCTTTCCAATAACACCCGATCATCATCAGTCGAGAGTTGCAGGGTTAGATATTTCAGTTATAGTGAAGAAGATAACAAAAAGAGGTAGCAAGCTAAAAATCAAAGCAAGGCTTACTTTGTGAGGGTGAGAAATCTCTGAAAGGAATGAAGCGTCCAGAAGATGAAGGAAAATCTCGAAGAAGATAATTTTTTTATGATAAAAACAAACAGTAGCTGGATCTTTCAAGTTTAAAAGAACGTGTGTTTAAGAATTGGACACTGGTCCAAATTCTAAGGCTTTAACTAGTTTCTCAATTAACTAGTTCAATTTTCT
This sequence comes from Erythroxylum acuminatum, assembly GCA_026284645.1. NCBI lineage: Eukaryota > Viridiplantae > Streptophyta > Magnoliopsida > Malpighiales > Erythroxylaceae > Erythroxylum > Erythroxylum acuminatum. Next base: position 8,875 of record JANKOD010033333.1, on the reverse strand, counting down.
CTGATTTTTACTCCATTTTGTCTCTAAATTTTCAATATCATTTGCCAAAAGTCCCAAAATCACCCATACAATTTTCCACTATCGTTTGACTCTCATTTATATTTCTATTCATCAATTTATTTGCCATTTGGCATTTTTCCTAGGCCAATAATATTCAACATTCTTGAAATTTTTCCTAAAATTCACCAAAAATTCAAAATTAATAAATACACTCTCCAAATAAATTTTCAATACACATAAGCCACAATTCTCAATAAAATCACCTTTTCCTATATATATCAATCAATTATACCCGGAATGTCAATGAATGCATGTACAATCATTTTAATGTATGCAAAAATTCAAATATGCGTGCTTGTATGCTAACAATATGCATGAGCATGAAAATGTAATTTTCTTAATCTCTCATTGATCTCACATGTACCATATTTTTTTAGGTTCTAACTCTTAATATGGGTACGGGATGTTACATTTCTCCCCTCCTTAACAAAATTCGTCCTTGATTGAGCCAAAGTTATCATATAAATTGGCTGCATTTTTCATAATTGTTAGTGTACTTTTTCACTCCTAATTGGTGATTTTTGTGCTTAAACTGGTTCCTTATAGTGAGCTCATATAATTTGCAATTTGTTAGTAAAATTGTTGCAAATTGGTATTAATTGCATTATAATTTTTCTAAGGATAATTGATACTACAAATTACTATTTTGTCTTGTAGGAAAACAAGGGAGTCAACTCATCAGAAAGTCAACAGGACGTGAGCCTTCAAGCACGTTGCGGCGCATCCAGAAGGAGACACATCGCGACGTATGCCAATTTCTACGTCGCGGCGCATAAACGGATAACAGCATGTCGCAACGTCAAATAATTCACATGCCGCAGCGAGCAAACGAGAGCAGCACATCGCAATGTCAAACAATTCACTCATCGCGACGTGCAGACGGATACCCGGACTCCAAATAGAAGTTTCTCTCACTATTCCGACCCGACCTAACCCCTTCCTTTAAAAAATTACCAAATTAGGTCATAGGGGGGTCGACCATAAGAACAATTACACAGACTTAACATTCGGAGCCAGAGACAACCGACAGACACTCTCGACCACACCACTGCCATCATTCCATTCCCGATCACCACCATCATCGTTGGTCACTTCATCGCAACTTCCACCGTCAGTCTCTGCAGCCATGAGTAACGTCAGGACTTCAGCAGTGATGGAGACCCTTGGAGTTATGCACGGCTAAAGGCTTTCGACTTCTTGAAGATGTAGCAATGGCTTGAGTTCACCAGTGCTTCAAAGGGAAGTGATTCACGTTGTCAACATTTAATTATATTATTGTAAATCGCTAAGTTAGGGTTTACGGTGGTATAGTTAGAGATGCATGGTTAGAGTTTAAGCATGCGTTGAACAATATTTTGTGATTTGGACCTTGTTATATGTAGAACTTTGATGATTAATATATGAAGTTTCATATATGTCTTTTGGTGATTGCATTAATCCTCCTTATCTGCCTAGTTGTGTTTGATATAGATGATTGTGCTTAATCCGATTGACCACTTGTATTAACTTGTCCATTTCACACACTAAGATGCTTTTAACAAGGTTTTAAGAAATGGAATTCATTAATTAAAACCTTGGACGTAAAGAGTCCTTTAGGGTTGATCTTTTGAACACTTAGTGGAATACACCCCCCAATAATTTGATTTGAACCGTGATAGCCTAAGCTCGTTTTCAAGAGGATTTTATCTAATTTGATCATAGTTTGAACTTTTGTTTGTTTCAAATTCCCAAAAATCCAAAAAGATACTTTTTACAATTTTCTTTAATTTTAGTTATTTTCCTCCATTTTGATCAATATGCAAACCCCCCTTTTTTATCAACTTTAATTGCATTTTTGACTATAGGCTAGCTTAAACCTTTTTCGTCGGTTCCGATTAAGTGAGACGACCCGAGGTTGCATCCTATACTGCAATCCTTGGTATTTATTATTTTTGATTCGGTTCCCAAAGGTTGATCTTAGATCAAAACGACAGAGCCTTGATCAAAATGGCGCCGTTGTCGGGGAACCAAGAAATTGGTTTTCCATAGGTTAGCCAAAGTCAATTTTATTTGTCGTTGATAATAGTAACCTAGCTTTAGCATTTTATTTTTGATAGTTGAATTTCACACGTGTCAATAGTATAGGTTTTAAATTCCTTTGCATAAGCATACATTTAGAAACATACACAAGCATACTTTCATACTTTGACTTTTCACACTTAGCAATTTTACACACATTCATACATACATTCATACTCTTATACACTCGCCTCCATCACATTTCACTTTTTGCTTGATTTTGGGTGATCGTGAGTCAATTTTGCTACAACTTCAATTTTTGTCTCTGTGAATTGCTCTAGTGTATGCCCAGAAAACTTAGGCTTGTTCATTTCCAACCAGAAATCGAAAGACATTTTAGGAAACGTAGGAAAGAGAGGAAAGAACAAGAGAGACTGAGGATAGTGGAGCAAGAGAAAGAAAATATGGCTGAAAACTCTAACTTTTTGCCAAACCCTAACTTTTTTGCTAACTAACTTAGGAATGGAGATCATGGATTAAATAGTGAGCAAGAGAGAGTAGAAGAGAACATCGGAAACCAAAGACGTAGGACTATTAGGGAAGCAACAACTTCAGATGTTAATTATGACCCATTTACTGTTGCTTGCCCTAACTTTGATGTGAATTTCGAAGTTAAAGGTTTGCTGATTAACTCCCTTCCCAAATTTCATGGTTTGGTAGGAGAAGATCCATATATGCACCTACAATCATTGACAATGATTTGTCAAAGCATGAAGCTAGTAGGAGCAACCCTGGATCAAGTTCTCTGGAAGGTGTTTCATCTATCTCTGGAAGGAAAGGCTCGGGAGTGGTACATGAGCCTCCCAAGGCATGTAGCAAATGCATACCATAGCTGGGCCAACTTGCAGAAGGCTTTCCTAGAGAAGTATTTCCCCGCCTCCAGGACCTCATCGATGAGGAAGGAAATTTATTCAGCAAAACAATATTATGATGAGTCCTTGTATGACTACTGGAACCGTTTTCAAGACCTACTCTCGAGATGCCCCCATCACTAAATTTCGGATGAATAGTTGGTGCAGTATTTTTATGATGGGTTGAAGAGCCAAGAGAAAGGAATGTTGGACGCAGCATCAGGAGGATCCTTAATTGACCTCACGGTGTCGGAAGCTTGGGACCTAATCAAGAAGATGGCCCTAAACCACCAACAATACAGTGTTAGAGATTCTAGAGGAGTGCATGAAGTGGGAGCTTTAATGGCTCAAGCAAAAAGAATGGAAAGTCTAGAATCAAAGGTGGATTCCCTGGAGAACATAATAACCTCGCAGTTATCTTTCATCACTGTCGAGCTCAAGAACTTGAATGTGCATCGCCCTTCTTCTTCAATGGATCTCACGGCACCCAGTTGTGAAACTTGTGGGTCGGTGATGCACATCTCAACTGTGTGCCCTAGAAGATATGAGGAAGTGTCGGCAGTGTATCCAGGTAGGCAAAATCCAAAGTGGGATCCGTACTCCAACACATACAATGAAGGATGGAAAGCACACTCGATGTTTAGTTGGAAGAATGATGAGAGCAGAGCACCAAACCGATTCCAACAAGGGAGTGGAGTTGGACCCTCTAACAACCAGTTTCCCAATCAACAAGCTCTGACGGTGCCTGTAAAAGAGGATACAAACCAATTGTTGCATAGCATGATGACTCTGATGAAGGAAGAGAGGAATTCCAATGCCAACCAGTTTAATTCAATCGCAAACCTAATTCAACAGGATTCCTCTAAGACTGCTGCCCGGTTCAATGCTTTGGAGAAGAGAATGGAACAATGGGAAACTAAAACGGAGAACATCAATACATTTGTCACTCAGTTGTCTAACAACATGAGTGAGAACCAAGCAAGGAGTAGCGGAACGATTCCTTCAAATACTGTGATGAATCCGAAGAGCCTGAATACAATTGCTTTGAGAAGCGGCAAGCAAGTGAGATTTGACACTCTGGAAGAAGAAGCATGCAGTGAAGAAATTGAGGTTAAAGAAGAACCTCAACTTAAGGAGACGACAAAGAGATCAGAGAGTGTCAAGGAAGAAGGTCTATTGAAAGAGAAAAAGTCAACAACAAGGGAGAAAGGAACTACTCCAAAAAGTTCAGAGGATAAGGCCGAGAATGAGAAGTCAAGCGAACGCGAAGCCACAGGTAAGGAGGTAAACCTTCGAGACCTTCCTTTTCCAAATTCATATTTAATGAGCAAGAAAGTGAATGAACTCAAGTATGAAAAGGACATAATTGATTTAGTTGGAAAAGTTGAAATAAATGTCCCCTTACTTGATCTAGTCAAATGAGTGCCGGCCTATGCTAAATACCTAAAAGATTTATGCACTAACAAAAGGAAGTTTAGGCCTAATGAGAGAGTCCAAGTGAGCTCAAACGTGTCTGCATTATTTAAACCTCAAATCCCGGTCAAGTGTCAGGACCCTGGATCTTTCACCATTCCTTGCATTATAGGAAAGGTAACAATAGGAAGAACGTTGTTAGATCTAGGGGCAGCTATAAATGTGATGCCCAAGTCAGTCTATGAAGCCCTAGGGGTAAAAAGTTTAAAACCTACATCTGTAGTTTTACAATTGGCTAACAGATCTTTTAGGCATCTCGTGGGCATAATCGAGGACATCTTGGTCCAGGTAAATGGTTTAGTATTTCCTGCTGATTTTTATGTACTTGATATGTCTTCCGAAGTTGTGCAAGATACCTCATTGATTCTCGGACGACCTTTCTTGCGGACAGCGAGCACTATGATTAGCATGAAGGAAGGTAAGATTACCATGGAGGTTGGCGATCAATAGGTAAGCTTCAACATGTATGAAGCTATGAAACACCCCCATGAGGATTATTCACTCCTTAGAGTTAATATGCTTGATGTTGTTTGTGATGATGCATGCTCTGACATTGACTTGCAAGAGAATTCCTCTAATATTGATTTATGTTCACTTGAAATCGGGGAAAGGTCTTCCATTAATTTTTTAGGGTATACAGAACTCGCAGAAATTGAAGTTGATGCAGGAATGGCTGAGAGGACTGCACCTCATCATCAATGCATAGCCGAAGTGTACCAGGAAAGTCTGTTACAAATCATGCCTGCACCGGATCACCAAGAATTGGACTCCACATCGGGAGAAACAGGGAGTGATCTTTTCTCTCTTGAACTACATAAGTTGATTCCTTCCATTTTGCAACCACCCGTGCTTGAATTGAAACCATTACCTGCCACATTAAAGTATGTTTTTCTTGAGTCCAATGGTAAAATACTTGTCATAATTGCCAATACATTATCCGAACCTGAGGAACAGAAACTCCTAAAAGTGTTGAGGGAACATAAGCGGGCAATAGGATGGACTTTAGCAGACATACCTGGGATTAGCCCTGCTATTTGCACCCATAGGATATTATTGAATGAGGGTTCTAAGACAGTGAGGCAGCCTCAGCGAAGACTAAACCCACTTATCCTAGGTGTAGTGAAAAAGGAGATCACCAAATTGTTGAGTGCTGGGATAATATATCCTATTTCCGATAGTGAGTGAGTTAACCCAATTCATGTAGTACCCAAAAAGAGTGGGATCACGGTGGTGAAAAATGATAGGGATGAACTTATTCCTACGAGAGTGCAGAATTCATGGCGAGTTTGTATAGACTATCGGAAATTAAACAACACCACCCGAAAAGACCATTTCCCTTTCCCTTTATTGACCAGATGCTCGAAAGACTTGCTAGAAAATCCCATTACTGCTTCCTAGATGGTTTCTCTGGGTACTTTCAAGTGCCTATTGCACCCGAGGACCAAGATAAAACTACTTTTACGTGTCCGTTCAGTACCTTTGCATACCGAAGGATGCCTTTTGGTTTGTGTAATGCTCAAGGGACTTTCCATCGTTGTGTGATGGCTATATTATGTGAATTTTTAGAAGAATGCATGGTAGTTTTTATGGATGATTTCACAGTTTATGGTGATTCTTTCGATACTTTCCTTTTCAGCCTTACAAAAGTTCTTAAGAGATGCATTGAAAAGAACTTGATCTTGAACTTTGAAAAATGCCATTTCATGGTCAATGAAGGTATAGTGTTAGGACATTTGATTTCCAAGAAGGGGATTGAGGTCGATAAAGCTAAAATTGAACTTATCTCCTCTTTGCCTTATCGTGCTTGTGTTCAAGATATCAGATCGTTTCTAGGTCATGCAGGATTTTATAGACGATTCATTAAGGACTTCAGCAAAATCGCCTTACCTCTTTCAAAACTTTTGTAAAAGGATGAAAAATTTGAGTTTGATGATTCTTGCAAAAAGGCTTTTGATACATTAAAATCAAAACTCATTTCTCCACCTATTTTGGTTGCTCCTGATTGGGACTTGCCTTTTGAGCTTTCATGTGATGCGTCCAATTGTGTTGTAGGGGCTATGTTGGGACAACGAGAGGAGAAAGTAACACGAGTCATCTCTTATGCCTCGAAGACTCTGGATCCAGCTCAAACAAATTACACAACGACCGAAAAAGTGCTATTTGTAGTGGTCTTTGCGCTAGCAAAATTTAGGCAATATTTCCTCAACTCACATGTCATCATTTTTACTAATCATGCAGCTATTAGGTACCTTTTAAAGAAACCTCAATCGAAACCTAGACTGATTCGGTGGACCTTGCTTCTCCAAGAATTTGACATCGAGATAAAGGATCGAGCTGGCGTAACAAACCACGTAGCTGACCATTTGAGCAGGCTACCAAAAGATACACAGGGAATAGACTCTTCTGAACTGACTTGTGATTCTTTTCCTGATTCAGCTCTATACGCCTCAATTCTCAGAGAACCCTGTTATGCACATATTGTCAATTACCTGATGACCAAACTAACTCCTGCTTTCATGACATAGGCACAGGCTCAAAAATTAAGAAGTGAAGCTCGACATTACATCTGGGACGAACCTCATCTGTGGAGACTATGTAGTGACCAGGTAATCAGCAGATGCGTCCCTAATGAGAAATTTGAAGCTATACTTTCAGCTTGTCAATCAATGGTCTGCGGGGGACATTTCAGTGCTAGAAGAACCTTTAGGAAAATTTTGGATTCAGGTTTTTACTGGCCCACCCTTTTCAAGGATTCATTTAACTTTTGCCAATCATGCGATAAGTGTCAACGTTTTGGAGGATTGGGAAAATGACATGAAATGCCATAGCACCCACTTCTGTTTTGTGAGATCTTTGATGTCTGGGGAATAGATTTCATGGGTCCCTTTCCTCCATCTTTTGGTCTTGTGTATATTCTCCTAGCTGTTGACTATGTCTCCAAATGGATAGAGGTCGTTCCTACTGGAAAGGACGACGCACAAGTAGTGTCAAAATTCCTTTAAGTCAAATATATTCTGTCGATTTGGGATTCCAAAGGCTGTAGTTAGTGATCGAGGAACCCACTTTTGCAATAGAGTTGTTAGTAACTTACTATCCAAATTTGGAGTTACACATAAAGTTTTCACTACCTACCACCCGCAAACCAATGGCCAAGCCGAAGTTTCAAACAGAGAGGTGAAGCACATCTTAGAAAAAATAGTCAAGCCGTCTAAAAAGGATTGGAGTCTAGGATTGGAAGAAGCTCTATGGGCTTATCGCACTACCTACAAATCCCCAATAGGAATGTCCCCATACCGGCTGATTTATGGCAAAGCGTGTCCCCTACCTGTAGAGTTAGAGCATCGGGCTTATTGGGCAGTTAAACAATGTAACATGGATTTGGAGTTGTCGGGTATAGAAAGGAAGCTCCAACTGCAAGAACTGGAAGAGTTAAGGCTCGAAGCATATGAACACTCTCGGTTGTACAAAGAGAAGGCAAAGTTGATGCATGATAAGATCCTTCACAGGAAGAACTTTAAGGAAGGCGACAAAGTCCTCTTATACAAGGCCCGTTTCACCTTTAAGCATGGCAAGTTCAACACTCGTTGGGATGGACCGTTTGTGGTAACTAAAGTTCACAGTTTTGGTATGATAGAACTTCTACATGAACAATCCGGAGCTAGACTCAAGGTCAATGGGCATCTGCTGAAGCTCTACCATGAGACTCCCAACCCTCCATGAATATCAAGTTCTTTCTCTCCCTCACTTGTTTGTTTACTCCAGGATTGTAATTAGTGATACAATTATTCAGATCGTTCTTTCATAGACAAGTGTGGGGGAGAACCGTAGGTAGATAGGATGTTGATAGGTTGTTTTTACATTCTTTAGTAGTCTTCTTCTTTTATAATTTCCCTTTACTCTCATGCTTTGTTATTTCAAGTTCCATTATGCTCCATTTTTCATTGAGGACAATGTGTTCCTTCAGTGTGGGGGAGCTGTTTCCCTATTTATTTTTCTTAGTGTATGCCTGTTGACATCTGTTTACGAGTGTGTTAGCCAATTTTGCATTGTGTCTTACATTTTCAAACTTGGAAAATCTCTATCATTCTGCTATTCCTCGCTGCGATGAGAGACCTCACGTCATGACGAGGCTGGTTACTTTGACATAAACGTCACGACGTCCACTCTGCTCCACATCGCGACGTCAACACGTCGCGACGTCAATTTTTTTTTGCAGTAATGATTTTTGCTCAACTCTTTGTACTTAATTCAAACTTTTTCCGCACTAGGCTCTTGTAACTTTTGTTTTCAAAGCCTTTATAAGTTTCAAAGTGGTGCTTGAGTTTAGGAAAATATCTTCCATTCTTTTAATGATAATCGGTATTGGCTAATTTTACTTTCGATGTTTTCAACACAAAGTAAATGAAGGCATGCTAACAAAGTAGCACTTTAAG
>JANKOD010033189.1:0-15378 GCA_026284645.1 Erythroxylum acuminatum | reverse complement strand
ATGAATATATATTGCTTGAAAAAGTTTGGTGAATGTATAGATCTAGCTTGCAAAAATTCCATATTTAAAGAAACAATTGTGTGTGTGTTATAAGAGGCTTTTTGATCATGAAAATGTACAAGGATAAGTGTAATGTATGGTTGATGAATTTGGAGTAAACCAAGCTAACTTAAAGGTTTAAACCTAATTGCAAAATGGTAGTATACAAGTTATAATGTTTGAATGGTCTTAGGATGTATAAGCACAAATTGAATAGTCAAGATCTATGCATAAGAATACATAACTGGAAAGTCAATTGAGCATGCATTAAAACATGACACATATACACATGGATGATTGTATATTTATATGATTAAACAACTTAGTGATTTGTGAACTATGTGTGTTTGTATTGCATGATGATAGACACGCAAGGTGATCGTCAATATCTAGACATTACCGGAACATCGAGGCAATAACATTTCTGGAATGTATTGTGAGTCAACTTAGATGTGTAAACTCACTTATATATGCTTCTATGTGAATTGTATGTTCGATGTGAAATGCGTGTACAACTGATTGATATATACCGGACTTAGGTCCGAGGAGTCAGTTATACGATATAAGCAAGCCAAAATGAAAGGTAATAAAAGCATGGCATATGGAATGATACATCTCATCATATTGAAATCTATGATCAGATAAAGGAGTTGTGATCAGAGTGATCGATGCGTAGAAAAGAGCTTTGAGCTTAGAATTATGAAAAAGAGCCTCAGGCTTTGATAGCATGGACTCAGTATCCACAATGAGTACGAGCCAGCCATGAACTCGGTACCCACAACGGGTATAGGATAGCAAATTGTATTGATAGGAACTTGATCACAACAAAACAAAATGAGAATGAAAATACATGTGCATTTACATATGCATCCCTACATGCATCATATGATTGAACTGAAATGATTTCTTGAATTGCTTTGAAATATTGAAATACAACTGAAGTCAATGGAGAATGTGATGCCATATGCAATACTGGCTTACATGATATACTTGTTAAAGTGTGATAAATTGTAATATAACTTGTCTTTATGATTTGACTTGTGTGAGTGCATCGATGATGGTTCACTGTAACATCCCATCACCAATGGAAAGGGTAGAATAGTAATTTAGAATGGTACCGAAATGACCTACGGGCATCCCATTGTGTACCCTGCGGTAAAGGGACGCTACATTCACTCACAGAGTTCACAAACTCATCAAAATTGCAACGTTGTTTTGTTTCAAGTTCAAAGGAGTTCTAGCTACCAAAATGATATACTAGAAGTTTAGTACTTACATTTTGGGGACGAAAATGGCTCAAAGTTCTAATTAGCTGAATCTACGGAGTCTAGTTAGAGTCTTTTGCATTAGAATCCCATATTATGTTACACATTTTTGTATTAAGATTAAACTCTAAACTGTTGTGTAATGTATATGTTGAATTCTGAATTATAATGGCATATGTGACCTTTTATGAGTATGATAGAAATGAGAAGAAATGAATGTTTTAAATGCTTATGATACGTTCGATGTCTTTATTTGGTTAATTTGATTGTCCTAATGTATCATTTTCATAGAGCATGTCCTCGAATATCCTCTGGTATGTTTGGGATTATGCTCAATGAGAGTGGTATGTTACAAATTTGGTATAAGATCATGGTTTGGCATCCTTAGGGACATATAAGAGCATTTCAATATGGCATATAGTAAGAGACCTATATAGTGATCACTATTATTGTTTGTTATAGGTCATCTGCTATAGGAGACAGTGTTATAGAATCAGCTGATCTTGAGTCAATAGGAGCTAATAGAGAGTCCCCTATACCTCAGTCTGAGCAAATACCTCAGAAAGTCCCTAAGAGGAGAGAGAGTAGGTACAATAAAATTAGGAAGCAGGGAGCTATAGACTTCTATAGAAGTACAGATCCTGTCGAGGCAGAAGGTTGGTTGGAGAGAACAGAGAGAGTATTTGGTCAGATAGACTGTGAGCCTGATGAGAGGTTCGACTACATAGTCTCATTACTTCAAGGTCCAGCCTCTCAGTGGTGAAAGACAATTCCAAGTAGTTTCGCCCAACCTTGCAAACTAACATAAAAGGACTTCCTAAAGGTCTTTAAAGATAATTACATGCCAAAGATCTATTTTGATAGGAAGACGAAGGAATTTCTTGATCTAAAACAAGGAAATCTCACTATAGCTGAGTATGAAGTACGATTCAATAAACTATCGTGGTATGCTACTACTCTGATCCTTACTGAAGAAGATAAATGTAAGCGGTTTGAGGATAGTTTGAATATGGAGATCAGGACAAGATTGGCTATTACAAATTTGAATAGTTTTATCAAACTATGAACCATTTTGATTCAGATTAAGTAGTTACTGAAGGATGATAAGGAGAGTATAGACAAGAGTTCAGCTCTAAGAAGCATGGTGAGTTTCAAGCTGACTCTGGCAGAAAATTTAGTAAATGCCATAATAGACCAACGCGATCACAGTCTAGATCTAGGCAGTCAGGGTTTAGACCTAGAGGCAGTTCTGCTCATTTTGGTGGTGGTAGAGGCCAAGCATCTGGGGGGCAGACTTATGGAGGACAAACACAACAGATTTCCAATTGTGAACATTGTGGAAAAAGACATGGTGGAATGTGTTGGAAGGTAACAGGAGCTTGTTTGCGTTATGGCTCTTTAGATCACCAGATTAGAGATTGCCCAGCAACTTTAGGAGCACGGTCTGGAGTGAGAGGAGAACTAGTGACGGAGATGACTGTCTAGCATAGCAAAGCCAGTAGAGCAGGACAGAGACGCAGAGTTAAGGGTAAAGCAATCTCAGCAGGTCCTAGTGTTAGGACTGAAGTACGGAGTAACCAACCATAGTCTTGGGCTAAGATTTGGCCATTACTAGACAGGAGGCACATAGTTCTCCTGATGTTGTTGCATGTATATTATATGTCTTTGATCTTGAGGTATTTGCATTGTTAGATCCAAGATCTACGCATTCCTTTATTACCCCACATCTAGCATCTCAATTGCATTATAAGAGAGGGATGTTGGAGTTTGGCTTAGGGGTGAGTACTCCAATAGGTAGTAAGATTAGAGAAGTATGTAGAGGGTGTATTATTCAGATTGATTAGGTTGAATTGAAAGTCAATTTGATATTACTGCAGTTGAAAGAAATAGACCTTATTTTAGGTATGGACTTGTTTACTACCAATAGAGCTGTGATGAATTGTTACACTAAAGATGTTATTATTGAATCTCCTACTAAACCAAGAGTAATATTTCGAGGTGTTAATCAAGCAATGTCAGCTAGATTGATTTCATCAATGACCGCTGTTAGACTGATTCGAAGTGGATGTGAGGCTTATTTAGCCTATGCGACTGATATCAAAGTTGAATAGATATTACATGATAATCCTATTATTAGGGATTTTTCAAATGTCTTTTCTACTGAATTACTAGGATTACCACCAGATAGGGAAATAGAGTTTGCTATTAACCCTGTCCTAGGTACTGCTCCTGTATTTGTTCCTCCTTATAGGATGGCACCTGTGGAACTTAAAGAACTTAAAGCTCAGTTGCAAGAATTGATATATAAGGGTTTTATCAGACCAGTATGTCACTTTGGGGGGCTCCTGTTTTGTTTGTAAAGAAGGACGAGACTTTGAGACTGTGCATTGATTATAGGCAATTGAATTGGGTGACAGTGAAGAATAAGTATCCCTTACCGAGAATAGATGATTTACTAGATCAACTATAGGGAGCTTAGGTATTTACTAAACTAGATTTCAGGTTAGGGTATTATCAATTGAAAATTGCAGAAGCTGATGTGCCAAAAAGTGATTTCAGAACCAGATATGGACACTTCGAGTTTTTGGTGATGCCTTTTGGGTTGACGAATGCTCCGGCTGCCTTTATGGCATTGATAAATAAAGTATTCCAACCTTACTTAGATACAATATCCTGGTGTAGTTGAGGATTAGAGAGGAACATTATGAGCATTTGAGGTTAATTTTACAGATAATGAGAGAGAAGCAATTGTACGCCAAGTTTAGTAAGTGTGAATTCTGGCTTGATCAGGTGGTGTTCTTGGGTCATATAATATCTGGACAGGGTATACATGTAGACCCAAAGAAAGTTGAGGCAGTGATTAAGTGGGACGCACCTAAAAATGTGTCAGAGATAAGTTTTCTTAGGCTAGCAAGTTATTACAGGAGGTTTGGTGAGGGGTTTTCATTGATCTCAGCTCCTTTAACAAAGCTTTTGAGGAAGAACGTACCTTTTCAATGGACTGATGAATGTCAAAGGAGTTTTGAGGAGTTAAAACATCGATTAACTATAGCACCGGTGTTGACTATTCGATCTAGATTTGGAGGGTATGTTGTTTATAGTGAAGGGTATGTTTTGATGCAGTATAGTAGAGTGATTGCTTATTCTTCGAGACAGTTAAGGCCTCATGAGTTCAATTATCCGGTTCATGATCTAGAGCTTGCTTCGGTGGTATTTGCTCTAAAAATTTGGAGATATTATTTATATGTTGAAACGTTTTAGAATTTTATAAATCATCGAAGTTTGATATATTTGTTGAGGCAAAAGGAAGTTCATATGAGACAAAGGAGGTGGATTGAGTTGCTTAAGGATTATGATTGCACGATAAAGTACTATCCAGGTAAGGCAAATGTTGTAGGTAATGCATTAAGCAGGAAATCCAATAGCAGTGTAGCACAAATTCAAGTATCGAGGTTACAAATTCAGTTCAACTGAGAGCACTGAATGTCAAGCTAAGTTTGGGGCAGAATGAACTTTATTATCTACGTTTAAACTTAGACTAGTATTACATGATAGGATCGGAAAAGCTCAAAGCAAGGACCAAAATTTGTGAAAATTATAGAGAAGTTAACACAGAATTCAAGTTCTGAGTTTAAATTGAGAAATAGTACATTGTGGTTGAATCAGAGATTATGTGTACCAGATGTTGATGGTCTGAGAAAAGAAATTTTGGAGGAAGCATGTAACATCCCATTATCCCATGTTAAGGGTTAGAACCCTAAAATAGTGTACATGAGAGATTATTCAGAAGTTAAAAAGTGCATTTTATGCTCATGCATAATATAGCATACACATGCATGTGATTATTACTTATTGCACACATTAAAATGATTGTACATACATTCATTGACATTTTTTAGGTATAAATGATTTTTAAGTGTTTATGTTATGAATAGTGAATATTTTGTCTTGAATATTGATTTTGGGGAGTATAATTATTGATTTTGAATTTTTGGTGAAATTTATGAAATTTTCGAAATTATGAGTATTTTTGGACTAAGAAAATTGTCAAGTGGCAAGACAATTAATAAGTGGTAGTAGAAATAAGAGTCAAATGGAAGTGGAAATTTTTATAAATGACATTGGGATTTAATGACCTATGTCATCGAAAATTGGGAGAAAATTGGAGTAGAAATTGAAGACAAATGGACTAGTTTAATAAAAGACCAAGGAGAGGCCATAAGAAAGTGACATGCTATAACCCACAAAACTTTTCCAAGTGAAAGACTATCTTCTCTTTAACTGGCATTTCACTTTATTAATTACTTCATCTCTTGTTAATATTTCTTCTCATCTTCTTCAATCTTCTTCACCTACGAACCTCTCTTTTTGCCCTATTAACGTAAGTCTTGCTCTCACCCTTCCTTGCTACTATCATTTTGTTGTCTTCTTCATTTGCTACAAGAATACCCAACTCTACCAACCATAACTGTTGATGATCTTGTATCATGAAAAGCTAGGGTTTACGTAATTTTGAAGAGTTTGGAGTTTTACTCAGTAAGTATTTTATGGTTCATCATGATTTGTAGAATGAAACATGCATCATGGTAGTTAGAGGTTAAATGTTCATAAAATGGAGTTAAATATACGTTGTACGTGGGTGTAAAAGAATAAATGAGTTTATGTTATGTTTTTAGTATATTAATGTTATGAATGGGTTGGTTAATAAAAAGCATTTGTGATGATATCTTGAGATTAAATGATAGTGAAAAAGGAGCTGAAGAGTGATGATACATGGATAAGGTAGTAAGTAGGATTATGTCATCTTTTTTAATATATGATAAACAATAGATCATGAGTTGTGTTAAAGATGTTTTTGAGATAGGTTGGCTATTAAAATGATGTTTTAATGAGAATTGAAAGTTAATGAATATGGAGATGAGTTTATGACTTTCTTTTGTGTGTATAGAAGGAGTGCAGAAATGTGAACGAAAGAATGATACAAATATGTTTTATTTTGGGTATATGAGAAATGTGAATTATAAGTTGTTATATAGAGATGAATTAAAGTGAGTTGAAGTCAAAGAAAAGACTAGTATAAAGTTCTTGAAATAAGATGAACTTGGATATTTTGTTTTTGATATTATGATGATGTAAAAAGAGTGCAGAAATTTCATGAAAAGATGATATGCTTATGTTGTGTTTTCTTGGTGTATTTACGTAGATCTCTTTGGGTGTTATAGAGATGAATTAAAGTGAGTTGGAATTAAAGAAAAGGCTAGTGTATTGTCGTGAAATGGGAAGAATTAAAATGATAAGTTAGAGATGAAATGAAGGTGTTAATGAAGATGAACATGTGCAGAAATGTAACATCAGGTTACCATGTCAAGGCTAGAATAGGAAATATGGGAGATTACTAAGAGATTATAAATGCATTTCAAGCTAATGCATTATATGATATGGACATTTATGTGATTATTGGATTTTTGCACATGAAAATATTTGTACATGCATTCATTGATAATTCTGGGTATAATTGAATTGTGATGTGATACTATTGAGAATTGTGAAATTGTTGCATTGAAAATTTAATTGGTAAGTGTATTTGTTAATTTTGATTTTTGGTGAATTTTAAGAATAATTTTCGAAAATGTTGGACATTATTGTACTAGGAAAAATGCAACTTGGCAAGTAAATTGATGTATGGAAAATAAAAATGAGTGTAATGATAATGAAGAAACTTGGGAGAAGATGACGTTGAAAACTTTGGAGATAATTGGAATGAAAAGATGAGAGTTAGGGAACTAGTTCAATAAGAGCTAGTTAGTTAGGAAACTAGCTAAGGTCTTAAGAAGTGGACAAGTGTCCAAGTTTAAAGTTAAGTTATTGGCCCCCGAATTCTTTTCTTATTGATTAAGCATTATTTAAATTTATTATAAGGTTTGATAGAATAAGTTTGGAGTTAATTAGTAGGTAAAAGTTAGGAGGATTTATTTCAGGGGTAAATTGAATTAAAGTATTAATGTAGTAAGATTGAATAAAGGCATTTTTTGAAGATCGCTTAAGTTTAAATAGACATAAGGCATAAATGGAAGGGCAAAAGGGACATCTTATAATCATTAAGAGTGTAAATTAGAAAAAGAAGATTTATGAATGAGGGAGAGAAGAAGAGAGTGTCGTGGAGAATAGAGAGAAAAGAGAGAAGGGAGAAAAAAATTAGGGTTTTGGAGATTTTGAAGAGTTTGAAGAATTTAAATCTAAATCAAGTAAGTATAAGCATTATTATTCTTGATTTGATGAATGAAGCATGCTTAGGTGATAGTTAGAAGTAAAATGAGGTTGAATAGAGTGAGAATCTGGGAATATTTGGGAGAAGAGTTGAGTTTTTGCAAAAGTTCACCACGACTAACATTTTGGTTCGTCGCGGCGAAGTTTTTCTGCACAGCTCGAACATGTTTTGGTATTTTAGGTATAACTTTTTCTGTAGTTATTCAAATGAAATGATTCTTGATTTGGAGTAAACTAGAGACATAGGGATACAAATTGTCTAATGAGTTTTAATTCAGTCTCTAGGAATTTCAATTTTTGAATGGAAGTTGAGCACAGAATGTTGTGTTTGGGGTATAACTTTTAAATTACTGAACCAAATTGAATGATTTCAATGTCATTAGAAACTTAAGACAATGGGGAACATTTTTCTAGAAGAAAGCATTATCAAATTTCTTCATTTACTTGATCAGAATGATCATGAAAAATTGACCCGAAGGTTTAGATTTATAGAAGGTTTTGGTTCATGAAGCTTAGGAAATGCATGAGTTTAAGTACTCTAAGATCATTTTAGTGAATGTATTTTCTTAGGGTTCTCAAATTAGAATTCCTATTGGATTGGGATTTTGTTATTGTTAAAGGAAATCAAGAAGGGGATCAAGAAAGGCAAGAGGAGCAAGAGGAAAGACATCCTTAAGCCAATTTCTTAAGCATGAAATTCAAGGTGAGTACATGTTTATAATAGAGTAAATAAGCCATTAAATGTTTTCATTAAATTAAGAAAGTTTAATGATTTCAATTACATCATAAGTGTTGCATTTATTGCTTCTTGAATGAATTGAGAAATTATTATATATTTGCTACATGAATTGTGTTGATGATTTATGAAAAGACTTTGAAAATGATTCTTTTTGAAAAGATACAAGTTTATGAAATCAGGTTTTCGAAAGTGGTTTTGAAATATCTCATGTACATGAATAACAAGTTTTCAAAATGTGCCATTTGGGCAAACTGTTCTCGATTCATGAATTACATGTTATGTGGGTTTGGTGTAGTCCATTCAAGAATGTCACGTGCACGTTGACCAAGTTAAACGCCTCTCTCGCCTGCCCGCTAGTGGCACGGAGCTCCTTTATGGACTCTCTCATGTTTACGTCTACGCAAAATCACTATATGGCATTGCAATAGTACGTCAAGTTTACGACTACATAAGACCATTATGTGGAAATGTGTAGTTCGTCATGTTCATGGATCTACCCAAACCATTCTGATGTGCATATGTGCTTATGACATGTTAACAAGTCTGATGCATACATGATTTATAGTTGTGAATTTTTGTTAAGAATTTGAAAACAATACGTTTATAAATTCAATTAGAACTTTGTATTGGCAAATGAACATTTCAAAGGTTTTGCTTATTTTTTCGTTATAAACTGTTACCCACGAGCTTTGAGCTCACCCCCCATTCTCCTCCCCATATTCAGGTGATGAGCAAGAGATTGAGTAGTCAAAAGTTACGGCATCACTCCGATTTTGCATAGTTTTGTATTTTAAGTTAGATTTTTGAGAACTCAAGGCTTTAGCTGCATTTCAAATAATATTCAAGTATCTTTTGTATTTATAGTTTGTGAAGCAAATGATGTATTATGGCTTGAAATGCCATTAAAGCTTTGTAAAAAAACTCTTGCTTATTAATATAAATGAAATGTATTTTGGGTTTCTTTATGACCACTTTTAAGTTTTCGCATTGCATTTGATGTACGAATGAGATTAAGGTTTTGGGAAGTAGTTTGTGTTTATGCTTATGTTTATTTTTGTTTTAAGGTTGTTTATGGGTTTCTGGTTTCTGTTCCAGGGTTTTCGTCAGGGAGAAGCCAAGAGTTCGTCGCGGCGTAATTCACTCGAAGGTAATTTTGCTGTTCTCGTGGCGACTTCGGTATAGTCAGTCTTCCAAGGTTGCCATGGCGAAGTTTTAATCGTCTTCGCGGCAAAATTGACCCGAAGGGTCAGGCGAGTTTCTCTCATATGTTCGCCGTGGTGAAACAATAGCTCGCCGCGGCAAAGCCCGCCATTACTTCCCAAGGAGTTTTCTTTTTAGTTTCCAAATTTCAATGTCTTCCTCCACGCCCAAGCTTCATGATCCCATACCCGATGTTGGGCTCCGAAAATGGGGTCCAACAATGACATTGTTTTCAACAAACCTGCACTTGAAGTGTAAAGGATAATGTTTTATTTTCTGAAACTACATTTTTGAACAATTTTGCACTTAGAGTGCAAAAGATAACTTTTATTGCATGAAATATTTTTTTGAAATTTTAATATGCATAATCGAGTCATGTATGTTATGTGTATGTGTTCTCTTTTGGCTTAAAGCCATGGCAAGGTTCCATTTTATCGGTTGGACCGATAAATAAAAGCACGGTGCCTTGATTTTTATACTTAATATTTGTATATGATTTTTTGTGATTGGTGAGGTAATGATTGGCCAATCGTGTGCTAGGCACAACAGGTTAAGCGACCCCCGTACCCTTGACGTTGGTACATAAAAGTCAAGTCCCTGTATCGACATCTTTCTATGGGACTTGCGGATGATTCCACACCTAGGGGTCTGGATACCGACGAGGTCATTACCTAGGGTTATGACGCTCTTGTCGGCTATAGTCTGGACTCACCACAGATGAAAGTCGAGCCAACACTGGGAATCGGTGGGTATGCACACTAGTTTGGCCGACTAGTGGTGACACACATGATTGTTTTGGCTTATTCTGATATTTGTTTTTTAATGAGATTTAATTTATATGTGTGATGTTTTTCTGCTTTTGTGTACTGGAACTGGAACCTATGTTCACCAGATGAGTGATTAATAAGTTAGGCCTATGTGGTTCCTAACCAGTATGCGTTGAGTCATAGGCTACGCCTATGTATTTCTATGTCATATATGTTCACTTCATTGGTTATCTACACTATCTTGGTGTGTGTCAAGTTCTATTTGAGATATATGTTTTTCCTACTCACTGAGTACATAGTGTACTCATCCCCTCTAGTGTACTTACCCCCTCCACCTTCCAACCATGCAGGTTAATTTAGTGAGCTTGAGGCTCTGAGTGTATCGTGCAGTCTTTTGACATTTTCGGGGCATTACCACACATAGGTAGTCTCTGTTTTGTATTTTTGTTATATAGTGGCTTATGAACTATTTTGTTTTTTATTAAGTTGGTTATGTTGATATGCTTTATAACTTTATAAATTAACTCTTAACTGTCTTGTAGTTTATAAAAGACCTTATTTATGAACTTTTGGTACTGTTGTTGAGATTGCTTTTGGGTGGACTTAAAAGTACAGAAGTTGCGGTAGAATTTTAATGTGAATATAGAAGTGCATTTAAAACTGATTTATAGGTATTTTAATTGAGTTTTGGGATTTTCAAAATACAATCGTTGTGTTGTCCAAATGTTTTTAAAGGATATTTAGTTAGCCTTGCATAGTCGGGTTAAGGGTACCGTAAGTATCCTTAGCCTGGGTATGCGGCGGTTGTCATGTGTTCGATGTGGTACCGGGTTGTGATAGATATTGCCATGATTAAAGCTAATCTACAAGAGGATTGGCTGGCAAGTTATCATGTTATATTTCTAAATCGTTTAAATTATAAGATAGCTAATGTAGTAGAATTGTAACATTATATGGACCTAAAAGATATGATTCATATCAACAAAAAGGTGGAAAGGAAACTAAAAATAGGACAACTGTTCATAAAAGAATACTGTTTTATCCTCATAGAAGTTAGAAATGGATAGTATGGCTTCTCTTAAAGCCAAAATTGAATTGCCTAAAGATAGAGGAAAATTACTTAGTAAAGTGGAAGGTAAATCCAAAACCCAAACGTATTTAAGATAATAATTTTTTGCTATTTGGGAGGGCACATAGCTTAATAATATCCTAAATAAACAATGATAATCAGGAGAGACGATGGAGAGATTAAGACTAAAATTGAATTCGTTAATGATTCTATGCCTCTATTGATTATGATAATAATGGTGTTGAGGATTTAATGGATGGGGAGGAACTTAGGATTAGTGTGCCCTAAATGGTTAAGTCAAACAAAATGAAATTAGTAAGTAATGAGACCATATTTTCCATGCAAGATGTCATATCAATAATAAGGTATGTTGCAGGATATTAATGGAGTTAGTTGCATAAATGTAGCTATCACGTAGGTTAAGAAGTTGAGGATGCTTATCATAAAATATCCTTAATCATATAAGCCTCAATAATTAAATAGATGTGGTGAGATGAGAGTTCACAAGCAAGTTTTGGTTTTAATCTCAATTGGAAGATATTATGATGAGGTATTATGTGATATGATGCCTATGTATACTGGCTATATTCTCTTAGGGAGACCTTATAAATTTAATAGAAGGGCTATATAAAATATATTTAAAAATATGTATTCTTTAATAGTCAATAATAACCCATTACCCTTATACCATTAACATTTACACAAGTGCATATGGATCCTCACAAGTCAAGAGGAGATTGGGGAAAGGGAGAGTAAGCTTAAAAATGAGGATAATAAATTAAATAAGAGACAAGGGAAAAGATTAAGGGAAAAAGAGAGTGATTAGAGAAAGTCAAAGAAATAAGAAAATTTCGATAATAGAGAGAGTAAGATCAAGAGATTTTTTTTGTTCTAATCAACCTATAATTGTACTCCTATATAAAAAAAGATCTTGTTTTAATACTAACAATCTTGATGCTTTCCTAATGATTTACCATTAATAAGGGGAATAAAAAATTAAATTAATTTCTTACCTAGTACTACCATTCCTAATTGACTAGCCTATAGAAGTAATATGAAGGAGAATAAAAACGTTAAAGGTAAATCAAAAAATCATTTGGATTTAAATTAGGTGATGAATAAGAATGTGCTTTTAATTGATTAAAGAAAGGTTATATTCTTCTCCTTTATTAACTTTGCCTAACTTTTTTAAAAAATTTAGATTGAGTGTGATTAATCAAGAATAGGCATTGGTGTTGTTTTGATGTAAAAAAAATTAACTAATTGCCTACTTTAGCAAGAAACTCAGTGGAGTTGCTATTAACTCTTTAACTTATGATAAAGAGTTATATGCATTAGTACGATCCTTGGATCTTTGGCAACATTATCTATAATCTAACGAGTTATTATTTATATTGACTATGAATCATAGCATATTTTAAATGGAAAGGGAGTTTGAATTAATGATATGCCAAGTGATTGAAGTTAATTGAGGGTACAAGTAAGATAAGAAATATATTGTGGATGATGCATTATCTCTAAGGTATGTCCTGATTTCTACCTTGAATGCAAAATTTTAGGCTTTGAGCATATTAAGGAATTATATAAGAAAGATGATAACCTTGCTTCTATCTATAAGGCTTGCGAGAAAATTGCTTTTAAAAAATTATTTAGGCATTGATTGTTTAAGGAAAATAGTTACGTGTGCCTAAGAGTTTTTTTATAAAGTTATTAGTGAATAAGGTTAATAGGGGAAGATTGATGGATTATTTTGACATACAAAGACTTTAGATATTTTCTAAAATTTCTTTTAACCTCATATACATCGTGATATGGAAAGAATTTTTGCTAATTGCATTAAATGTAGAAAGGTAAATCTAAAGTTATGCCACATGATTTTTATACTCTTTTGCTAGTTCTAAGTGAACCTTGGGTTGATAACTTTATTAATTTTATTGTGGATTTGCATAGGTATAAAGGGGGCTAAAGTTTTATTTATGTTGTTATTTATAGGTATTCTAAGTTCGCATATTTTATTACATATAGTAAAACTAAAGATGTAATAAATATATGATTTATTCTTTAATGAGATAGTACAAATCTATGGTGTTCTTATGATTATTGTGTCATAGGGAAAATCTATGGTGTTCTTATGAGTATTATGTCTAATATGAATGTTAAGTCCTTTAATTACTTTTAAAATTTTTATAGGGAGAGTTAAGAATTAAATTTTTGTTTTCAACTTCTTGTAACCCTTTGACAAATTGTAAAATTAAGGTAGTAAATAGGATTTCGACTACTTTATTATATGTTATCATTTAGAAAAATTGAAAAATTAGGAAGATTATTTATCTTTCATTGAATTTGCATATAATAGAACTATTCATAGCACTACTAGTTATTAACATTTTAAGATTGTTTATGGTTTAACCTATTGATTCCATTTGATTCTTTTACCTATTCATGAAAAGAATAGCTTGGATTGTAAAATAAAAAATGAAATGGTGAAGCGACTATATGAAAATGTTTGATGATGTATTGAAAGAAAAAAAAAGAATATAAATCTAAGGATAACAAATGAAGAAATAAAATTATCTTTGAACCAAGTGATTGGATATGGATGCATATAAGAAAGGGTAGGTTTCCAAATAAAAAGAGACCTAAATAATAATAAGGAAACAGTTCATTTCAACATGTCGAATAGATTAATCATATTACTTAGATATTCCAAGTGAATTAATATGTTTAATTTTAACTCTTCTTGATGTAGGTGATGATTCAAGGGCAAATCTTCTCAACAAAGGAGGGAATGATAGAAATCAATTTGCTTTTCATTCTTTGAATTTTTTAAGTAGACCAATTACATGAACAAGAAAGAAAAGGCTTCAAAATACGCTTAATAAGATAATGAGAGAAGTGGCTACACATATTATGTTAAGCTAAATCTAAAGGCAAGCATTGGTTAACTTGAAAATAGTGAGAGAAGTGGCTACACATATTAAGTTAAGCCAAATCAAAAGGCAAGCATTGGTTAACTTGATTCAAGTTAAGATTGGAGAAAACTTGGATGTGAACATGACCTCTAATATGATCATGTATCAATTCATGTAATTTACTAGGAAATTTAGTAATGAGATATAGTCTCCAATATGGTTGTGATCCGAATTGTGACGATCTTTAAAATTTATAGATATTTTCATTATTGACGCTAACAAGTGAGCTCTATTATGAATTCGACACCCTAGAGATACAGTAGGATCCAAGAGTATTAGGCACAATATAGATATAAGTTAGACACTAAATTTTTTTGTAGTCAATATGGCCTGGCTTATAATTGTGGTCCAAACTACGCTAGTCAAAATCCTAATTTTATATTAATTTTGAAAATCATTTCTTCTTATTTTAGTATGAAAGGGATTTTTTTTAGTTGTAAACATGATACAATTGTGGGAGTTTTTTCTTTCGTTCTTTAAAGAAATTTTCAAATTTACTAGGATATTTATTTGTGATGTTCATCTTATAATCTTAGTTCTAGTTATTTATAATAAGAGGTCAAGTTTCTTTTTTTATGATTCTATATAATTATTGGATCAAGGTTTTTCCCTTAAATATGATTTTAGCTTCCTTAGAGTTTGATTACAAATTAAGATTGTTGGGTTTTAATGTTAGCCCCGAATTTCTTTTATGTTAATTAAGCATGATTAGCTTAATTAAACATGATTATTGTTAGCATTTAATTAAGTTGTGATTGATTAAGTAAGGTGACATAAATAAGTTAGTTGACTAATGATTAAATGTAATAAAATGTGTTAGACAAGTTAGCTGCAAGAATTAAATGAATTGGGCTTAAATGAAGTAATGGGCCCAAAGAAAATAAAAAGAAGAAAAAAAAAGAATAAGAGAAGTGAACCTAAGTTATGTTAGTAGGATTATAAAAGAAGAAAATGAAAGAAAGGAGAAGAAGACTAATAGGAAATTGGGCTTAGGGCCCAAATGAAATAAAAAGGAGAAGAAAATAAGATGAAGTGGGCTTAAGATAAGTTAATATGTTAG